>JAJQKJ010001289.1:0-113142 GCA_029574335.1 Rana kukunoris
GCGACAAAACATTATACCATAGAACATTAGCGGAACAGTACGGGAAGCTGGACATAAACATAACACATCAGGTAAACACCTAAAAAAAGTGCCTACTGTACTTGTTCGAAGTATACAGAATTTGGTCTTATATAGATGTTATTTGGGTGAACCTCCGCTTTAAGGATAAGTTGGTTGATGGCGATCTCCCACTTCCAGGCTACCGGCTCTCAGTATCTCGCTCAGGGTTCCAAATTGCATTTGTGGGAATGAAATAAATACCTGATCAGTATACATTGCCCAGAATTGAAGAAGCTCTGAAGGCTTTAAATGGAAATCTCCCCTCCTGAACATTGCCCTATACATCATTGTATTGTACAGTACAGCAATTTTGTTTGTATTCTGTACTCGTGCAAATTAAAACAACTTTCTTGAGCTGGAGTTTTTTGTTTAGACTTTTTTTCACAACACAGTACAGTAGTTAAAGTGGATGTAAACCCACTCTTATCCTTTCTAAACTACTGCCATAGTGCTGATCCATAAGGATATAGATGTCTCCTGCATGTATCCTTACCTGTCAAATGTTTTCCCTCTGTCTGTTATAAGGACTGAAAAACTGCAGATTCTGTGGGTGGATCTGTTGTTTGGCGGTCTGTGGGTGGAGTCGTGATGTCAGCAAACTCCCCGCCCACCTCTACACTCCCCTTGTCAACACACATTTTTTTTTCCTGTGTATTCCTTACACTAAATTCTGCTATCATCACGAACATCTAGTCAAAATCCAGAAAAGTAACCACATGACTTCAGAAAAATCCTGGGGGTGGGAATTAAAAAATAATGCCAGGCTAGTGCAGGAGATATATAAATAACCTGTCATTCACAGCAAGGGGGCGAAACAGACTAAGGTTTTTCTCTGTAAGTCCGTTTTATCTCACTGAACAATAAGAGGATTTCTCAGAGCTGGATTAACTCTGTGGCAAGATTGGGCACAGATAATAGGAAATCTTATACTGTACACTGTGGCATAAAAAATAAATACAAAATTTTGGGTTTACATCCACTTTAAGAATGCTTAAAAAATGGCTTACTTGTCATTGGAACAGAACCTGGTTGTTAAGTGAGGAGAGCCTGTATAGACACACAATATTAAAAATATGCTACTTTCCAAGGTTGCATCACGAGAACCTATTGCTGATTATAACCTAATTGAAACAAATAAGTAAATGTTTGGCCTCGTACACACGAGCAGACAGATTTGTTCAAATCTGTCTGTCTGACAGATTTGAACAAATCTGTCTGCTGGGATTTTGGTTTGCTCGCGTGTACACACGAGCAAACCAAAATCCCCGCCAGCAGACGGCGCGCTGACGTGTCGGTGACGTAGCGGTGACGTTGACGCCACCACGTCACCGCACCAGGAAGTAAAACACTTCCGCGCATGCGCCGAATCCATTCGGCGGTGCGGGACGACATGTCTGCTGGTAAGTGTACTAACCAGCAGACATGTCGGGCAGACGGATTCCCACCCGATAGATTTCAAAGCATGCTTTGAAATCTGTCGGGTGGCCAAATCCGTCGGCTCGGCCGTACACACGATCGAATCTGTCTGCTGAAACGGTCCAGCAGACCGTTTCCAGCGGACAGATTTGATCGTGTGTACGAGGCCTTTGAGCCATCTGGCACAATAGCTGTAAACCTCCCTATTTGTCTCTCTTGTCATTATTCTCTCACTCATGTATATAGAGGGATATGGTTCATTTTGGTATTATGCATTATTTTCATCCAAATCCCTCTTTGGGTGCGTGATCCCAGTCTGATATTGTTTCCATAACTGCATAAAAGTAGTGCGTTTCTCACAGTCCACATAAAATCTTACACAAAACAACCTTTGTAGATGTGGCTCCTTTGTGCACTAAAAATAAAGTTCCCTGGAGCCTAGATCTGCCTCAGTTTATTCAGGATATTTATTTTGGCTGCCAAACACACTATTGTAGCATGTTTTGGCAGGCTGTAGGATGTGTGCCTTCACAGGCTTTCACTTGTGTAGAAAAATCAATCTGATACCTTCAGCTGTTGGCCCCAAACATACAGGCCTTTCTTCCTCTGTCCTAGTCTCTTGTGCTGTGGCTACATCTCCGCTTAGTTTACTTTATTAGTCACTGTTTTTTTCATTTAGTGTGTTCTCTTAGAGAACTTAAGCCTAGTACACACTACCTAGTACAAACTGACAGCTCAGATTGGACCCGTTGTACTAAAATCCAATGTTAGTACAGCATTCTCCCCTGCTGTGCTATTGTGTTCTCACGGGGACAGCCAGCTTCTGTGGGCCCGGCTGCCATACACACGGTTCTGATATTGGCAAGTTTTTATTGAACCAGCCAATGTCGCCTGGTATGTGGCCCTTGTGTGCTAGGCTTTAGGCAAGGTGCAGTAAATCATACTGTACAGTCAAAAATGATCCTTGGCTGATCTTCATACAATATGATTGCTTTCTGTGGACTACTGCACTTTGCAAAAGCTGTTATATTTTTTTTGGACAATAAAAGAATAAACCATAATTGTCTATAATGCATTTAAAATGGACTCAAGCAAATCACCACAAAGAGAAATGTTTAGAGCACCCTGATAATTTGGAACATTTTTAAGGAGTGTTAATTGTGGCAGTGCAGGTGGTCAAGGAGAATTCTGTAACCTACAATTTGCTCTGAATGGTTGATTCTTGTAACATGTACTAGGTCAGTTTTACGATTGTATACAGAAAATGTTTCCCTAATGGCTATGTTATAGAGAATAGACCTGTGAGCTTTTGCTCAGTTTTTTTTTTTCGAGAGCTTTGTAGATGTAAAGGAATATTTGCCTTAAAGGCTAATTTCTCCTTTTTTCCCCCCTCCACTCTGTACCAATATAGCATTAATGTACTTAAAACTTAAAATATGCTGCACTCATAATTAAAGCGGACCTTCAGTAATTTTTTAAACTTTTCATCTATTAAACCTTCTGCCCTTCTTTTGAATAGTAAAACATCTTTTTTTTCCTGCCAGTAAATACCTTGGGCCAGATTCAGAAAGAATTAGATTCCCGCAGAGTATCAGAGATACTCTACGCCGCCGTACTTTACCTGGCTCTAGGAGGAATTCAGATAGATTTTGGCCCGTAAGGTACGGCGGCGTAGTGTATTTCTCCCGGCGGAATCAAAATATGCGAATAGGGGGCGTGAGGCATTTAAATTAAGCGCGCCCCCGCGGCGATCAAACAGCGCATGCTCCGTTCAGAAATTTCCCGCCGTGCATTGCGCGAAATCACGTCACGTCATTTTTTTTTGAGTAGCGTTGTTTACGGACATTACTAATTCCGGACGACGTACGCAAAAAATACCAAAAAATTTGAAAGTCGACGCGGGAACGACGGCCATACTTAACATGGGCCGCGTAACGTTAGACCAGCTAAAAGCTGGTTTAACTTTACGTAGCAAAAAAATTACGTACGCGATTGCGAACAATGCTCGTAACTTCGTGGATCTCCGTAAAAAGCTCATTTGCATACCCCGATGCTGAAAACGACGCAAACTCCACCCAGCGGCCGCAAAAAGATCGCCGCGTAGATCCGAAGGCGTGAATCTGGGCCCTTGTGTCTGCTAAAAAGCCCTGGCTTGTGACATCATGCACGGCTCTTTCACTCTCGTAAGAATTTTCCAGAGGGGGTGAGTCATAAGAGGGCCAATGAGAGCTGGAGGTGTGCTTATACGTGTCTGTGTAAATCCAGGCAGTGAACAGGCAGCGGCTTCAGCTGCCCACAGTTTAAATGGATGGAGCCAGACTCAGTGGAGGGAGATTTGTGCAGCATATTTGGCAAGTGAAGAATTGGTGTATATAAAATAATATGCAAAGTGGTTAGAGGGAAGCTTCAGTAAGAAAAATATGTTTTATTACAAATTATGTGAGCAGACTGCAGTTCCTCTTTAACTATAAGCCGTGAAAAACAATGTGATGCATGGACGAAAAATTTATATAAACATATCAAGTCTCCCTTTATATTTTTTCAAATGAAATGAATAAGTGCCAATAATTAAATATTGAGTTGATTAATGTTCTGCTCCAAACAGTCCAAATAAATCCAGTGCTATCAAGTGAAATAAAATTTCCCTTTTCTTCACAAATTCTCAAAAAATGTTTGTTTCACATCAGTGCTTCCCCATTAGGTATTTGCTCACCTCATATAGTGTGACCTCACTATTCAGTTTGGTCATAAACAGCCTTTTTTGTCTCCTTGGACTACTAGATTGTTTCTTCCTCCTTCCCGTCCTGTGAGTTTTTTTTTTCCTTGCCAAGGAGCCCCAAATAGTGGTTATATCTTTTTAAAACCAATACGTTTATCTGAAATGTATGTATCAAACTCCCATTTGGTGGGTGCTCCATTGCAACAACTATATACAGCATATAAAATGTGAATCCATAACACTGCAACAACTCTGTGCTGCTCCAAAAGTAATTTCAGCGTCTCATCAAACTATCTGCCTCTCCCCCCCTACGCGTTACGTCACAGGGTCACATGACTTCCTCAAGGTGAACAAAGGTGAACTTTCCTTTCAATATGTGCTGCAGCCTATTTCTATAGATGTAATAGAAGCTGGTTTTGACAATGCATGGCTCTGCAAAATGTTTTAAAGATTTATAACTTTCCAATAAAGATTTCTACATATGGTTTATACATTAATACAATATTGATTTATAGTTACATACTGTATATAATTTGTGTTATCTCACTTAAGTGTTTGGTCAATAAGCTTTATTAAACCTAGTTCATGACTGAAAATGTGCTAGATTTCCCAGTAATATTGATTGAGGTTTTTGAAAACTAAAAACCGGCATGATTTCACTAGCATATCAACAAGCATGTTTTTTCGTAGTTGCTCATAAGACACAAATCTGACTCATTCCGGTTAAAGATATTTTGTGAACATGAACACATAGTCCACAAAAGTGCCCTCCTTAACTGTTAAATAGTAGTATGTTTCTTTATTTTTTCTGTTTGACGTAAGGTATTGGACCATAAGATTTTGGTCCTACTTTGCGTTTTGGACAATAGGATGCAAACTGTGTCTGTTCTGCACCTGTTCAGCAGCTGGATTGGTGATCCGACACGGGCTACAATCTCCTCGAACAATGGGTGGATATGTTATTCAGTGCTCACCCAAAATTTGTAGGGCAGTTCCTTTTATACAAAAGAGATGAGATAAACCTTTCAATAATGCAAGAAAGTAAATTCAGTTTGATAAATACTGGTAAGCATTTCCTGCAAAATGCAGCTCATTGATTGAATAAGTACTTAAGCTGGCCATAGATGATGCTAATTACTTGATTCCCCCATCAACACAGGCAGTGTTGATGGGGGAAATCCCTCCTGTGCGACTGTTCTCCTGTTAAGTGGGGCACAGTGTGCCATCCCTGTCTGGAGAACACAATGATTATTGCCAGCGACTATAGCTTTGGAATTGTATACCGAAAATATGACATGCTGGTTGTACCCAAGTAAATCTATAGATCCATTTGGGTGCAATCAGCCTGCCCATATATGGATTGACTCTAAGTCGGTTCCTGCTAAAGCAACTGAGATTCAAACCATCTATGGCCAGCTTTATTTTGTTGACTGAAAATAAGCATCCAAGTAAATCTTGGATTATTTATTATTTATCTTTTTCCTGGCAGATAAAGTACCCATACTGTGTCATCGAACTAATACAATGTGTATGATACATGTTCCTCTTAGTGTTGGGTATGCAAGCAAAAAATATGACCATTTACTTATACTTTGCAATACCCCTTGCTTAGATGGAATTACTTAAGTAATGTATTTTTTTTTCTTTCTTTTCTTTTCCAGAACCACCACGACCAATTGCCCCCCCACAACTCCTTGGTGTTGGTCCAACATATCTCCTTATTCAGCTGAATGCCAATTCAATTATTGGAGACGGGCCTATCATTCTTAAGGAGGTGGAATATAGGATGACCACTGGGACTTGGACTGAAACCCATGCAGTGAATGCCCCAACCTACAAGCTATGGCATTTGGACCCAGATACAGAATATGAGATAAGGGTTCTGCTAACAAGACCAGGGGAAGGTGGAACCGGGCAACCAGGGCCTCCACTGATTACAAGGACCAAGTGTGCAGGTAAGACGGTTTTCTTAGTAAACCCCAGGAAACCCAATCTCGTAAATTGTCAGATTTGGGTGTCTGGCTAAAGTCAAATTTCTATAGTTTGAGAGGCTATTGAATGAGTACAAGTAATTTGCTATGTACACTTACTAATGCAGTCATTTATCACCACTTCCTTACCAGAGAAATCACTATTGCTCATATAACATTTTTAATGCTATGCCCCACAATCATTTTTTTTAAACTCCCTATAAACATACTACTTTCTAGTTTGCCACAAAATATTTCCTCTATGCAAAAGTCAAAAAGTTAAATATTGGATTCCTGTGCTGCAGCTGAAATGAGATTTTCAAAGCTGCTTGGCGTGATTGCAGCATGGAATCTCTAGTTCCCAGGGTTTAGACAATTGCTCCAAACTACAGTAATGGTGCACTAATAAACAACAAGGAAACACTAAACTGCCACCATAGCCTGTTATGTAATGGAAAAGACGGTCACAAATAAAAAATTATCAGCAGCCTGCGCTGTTTAAACTAATTATTTTAAAAAGGCTTTCAGTTTTTGAGAGAAGGGCCTACCTTGTTTTGGAAAGACTCATTCACATTTTACCTAGTTAGTGGTGCGATGAGTGACTGCATTCTTTGGGGTGGTGGTGTCAGTTGCTTTTGTGTGTAGAGTTTTGCAGAAGATCTTGGCTGTCCAAGCAATTCAGTGACTTGACTTTGTAATTGATATAATGGGTAATTTGACAGAGGTATGAGTTTTTTTGAAAAAGCCGAAGAGAAGGTTTCTTTCTGGGAAGTGGCATTGTCGCAAAAATCACCACCTTCATGGGACCTGATGTTTAGATTAATCCTCTTTTCGGATCTGATGAGTGGTTGCAGCAATCATTATTACTCTACCCATGTGGAAGAAAAATATATTTTAAATATATTTTAAAAAAACATTCCTAATATATTTTTCCCAAATATATTGCAATATATTTGAAATGCTACAATTTTGGCCAGATTCAATATATTTCAAAAATATATTTCAATATATTTGTGAATATATTATTGAATATATTGGGAAATGCATTGGGAAATATGTTGCAAATATACTCATAAATATATGTTAAATGTATTTCTGAATGCATTTAGCAATATATTTATGCAGCCATAAATATATTGCAACATGCATTTTGGAATGCATTGTGAATATATTCAGACATATATTGCTAAATGCATTCAGAAGTACATTTAAACATATATTTCTGAATACATTCACAATGCATTCCAAAATGCACTTTGCAATATATTTATGGCTGCAAAAATATATTGCTAAATGCATTTAGAAGTGCATTTAACATATATTTATGAATATATTTGCAACATATTTCACAATGCATTACCCAATATATTCACAAATATATTGAAATATGCGGCGCCTGCGCACAGACCTAGGAGCTGACTGCGCAGGCGCCGTATTTCTCCGAGTCCTACAGCTATGGCGCGTCACGCCCTCCGAAATAGGACTCGGAGAAATACGGCGCCTGCGCAGTCAGCTCCTAGGTCTGTGCGCAGGCGCCGCATTTTCGCCGAGATTACCCGAGTCCATATCGGGTATTTTAGGAAGATGTGACGAGCAATACTAGAGCCGTCCACCGCGGGGGAAAAAAATGAAATTCCGGCATAATACAGTAAGTGTGCGAGTAAAAAAAAAAAAAAACAGCATACTGGCGCTGACGCTAGTATGCTGGATCACATGGGAGATCTTATATTTATTCCGCTTTAAGAATGTTTTTTAAAATATATTTTAAATATAAATGTACTGAATGTAAAATAAAAAAAAAATACATTCCTATTACATTTTGAAAGGCTGTGCATTTATATATTGTATTTTATATATTGTAGGCCTATAAAAGCAGCAAATATTTGGAAATAAAAACAATAACACAGTACAATACACACAACTTTATTAGCATGTAAATATACAAAAACTACAACACAGAGAATAGAAAGTGGTGTTAACTGTGGATAAAAGTTTATTTGTGGTATTCTGATGGTTCCCCATATTTCCCTTCAGGTGATATTTCAACATTTTTTCTTGTAACAGCGTCACTGATCACACCATTTGAAGTCCCAGGAAACTTTGCCAAAGTGGCAGCTTTAAAAAGTAAATGGAAAATATTAGACTTATTAGATTTTCCCTGTGAATCAAAAGCCATATAAGACCCTTTTCACACTGCAGCGCTGCTAAAGCTCCGGCGGTTTTTGCAACACTTTTTAGGCGTTTTTTTTTTAAAGGGGTGTTCCAGCCATATTTGGTGTTTATTAAAAGTCAGCAGCTACAAAAAGTGTAGCTGCTGGCTTTCAATAAACACACACTTACCTGTTCCAGCGATGCGCCGGCCGGGGCTCCGCTCCCCCCCTCCCTGGCCGGCATCCTCATTGCTACTGTGGGCACCCGCCGTGACAGCCTTCGGCTTCACGGCCGGGCACCCACTGCGCATGCGCGAGCCGCACTGCGCATGCGCGCGGCGCGGCTCCCCGCTGATTCGACAGGCGATCGTCTAGGACCTGTCACGTGTCCTAGACGATCACCTAGGGGAGGGGCTGCAGTAAGGCGATTAAGCTTAATCGCCTTACCAGCCCTCGGCGGAAGGAGGAAGTGGGACAGGAAGTCCCACTCCTCCTGAAGCCCCCACTCCCCCCCCCAAAAAAATTACATGCCAAATGTGGCATGTAAGGGGGTGAGGAGTGGAAAAAGCGGAAGTTCCAAATTTGGGTGGAACTCCTCTTTAAAGGGAAAAAGTACAGTTTTAATGCGCTTTTTAAAGTGCTTTGGAAGCGCTGCCCATTAATTTCAATAGGCAGGTGCGTTTTAGGAGCGCTATTTATAGCGCTCCCAACCCGCCCCAGATGCTGCTTGCAGGACTCTTTCTAATGTTCCGCAAGCGCATCGCCCCAGTGTGAAAGTACTCATTGCACTGAAAGGGATGCAGTTTCATGAGCTTTTTAGAGGCTATTTCTAGTGCTAAAACGCCTGAAAACTGCCTCAGTGTGAAAGGGGTCTAACAGATGCAGCTGAGTAAATAAAACTAACCAAATTAAGCATGTATAAAAACATCAAAATATTGTAGACTTTTCAAAAATCTGTATAATAATCAACATCTTGCCTACAACTTGTCTTATTAGTTCAGACTACTACCAGACTGAGCAAGATATCTTATTTTGAAACAAAAGTCAAATTGGCTTACAGTCTACATGTCAAAGCTGATGTTTACATAGGGTCTAACTGTACCCGCTTCTCTCCATCTGTCAGCCGCTTGGAGGCACCGCCTTGAAAGTTACTTTTTATTGAAGTGGTTGTAAAGGTACAAGGTTTTTACCTTCATGTATTTTATGCATTAAGGTAAAAAAAAAAAAAACGTCTGTGTGCAGCAGCCCCCCTATACTTAAATGAGCCCCCTCTTGATCCAGCGATGACCACGAGTGCCTTGTCTCTCCAGGGACTTGCACTGCTGATTGGCTTTCTGTAGTGGTGGGAGCTATTGGCTCCGATGCTATCAATCACAGTCAGTGAGCTAATTAGGAGATGGGGCCAAGGATCTGGGCTGCTCTGTACAAAAACCCTTACACAGAGCAGGTAAAATATGTCATATTTGATATTTACAAAAAAGACAACGTTTTAATGTTTCGGTACCAAAAGAAATCCTACCTGTTTAGGCCTTGAGTACGACACTTGACAAGGAGATGAGCTCAAGTCTTCAGATGGGACAGAAGGTGATGCACACGATACACCCACACAGGATGAACTTCCACCATCATTCTTCAGTGCTATTAGCTGCGCTCTTGTTGTTTTCAAAGTATCCATTACGCCAGGCAACTCTATGGAAATGCATAAAAACATTTTAAGTAACATAATGGCCTATTTTCTCACCATATCCATTAATTTCATTTGTTAGAAATTGATGACTTGTGGAAAAATGTGCTTTTACATGATTAGAGGGTTTCCTCCAGTCTGCTGCTGACCCATCCCCCCCACCAGATCAAAAATATTCCAGGAGGGTTTCTCCCAAGGTATAAGTAAAGATGTTCCACAAAACAAAAATCTTACTAGTGCATATAATATGTAGTTACCTCAGTGCACTCACTGATACTATAATGAATGTAGTACAGTAAACTCCCAGTTACTATTAGATCTCAAGCAACCATAAATAACAGTAACTCTCAAGCATCCACCTCCCATGGCACCCTACCCCCTCCCACTTAGCAGCTAAAGGGGGTAGGGATTGGAGGCATTGTTTTACCACCCCCAAATTCACATGCGATGAGCCTAAAAAGTGCTATTGCCAAATGCAACTAAGGGCTCATTCATAATGCGTTATGCAATGCTCCAATGGGCCTCTGAGAAATTATACAATCTGGTCAGGAGGCAAAATGTTAACACCAATAATTGCAGTGAAAGGCACAGGATTGCAGTGCGGTAGTACGGCAATTATAGGTTTTAGTCAGGTGTGATGAGGCAACATTGGAGGACACTTTGCCCTGTGATTAGGGTTGTCCCGATACCGATACTAGTATCGGTATCGGAACCGATGCCGAGTATTTGCGGGAGTACTTGTACTCCCGCAAATACCCCCGATACCAAAATAGAATAATTCATATTGCAGCCATGTCCTGTCCCTCATACCTGTAGCTATGATATGTCCCCCACGTATGCCCACGTATGCCGCCGTTAATCCCCCTGCATTATAGCGTAGCGTGCATTACAAGCTTTCGTTTTGAATACTTGTAAATGCCCGCGCCGCCATGTATAGACACTCCCCTTCTCGGGGATCCATCCAATACCGAGCAAGGGGGAGTGGTGACGTTACGGGCGTGGGACACTCCCCCTTGCTCGGTATTGGACAGATCCCCGAGAAGGGGAGTGTCTATACATGGCGGCGTGGGTATTTACAAGTATTCAAAACGGAAGCTTGTAATGCACGCTACGCTATAATGCAGGGGGATTAACGGCGGTATGCAGCGGCGGCATCATAGCTACGGGTATGGGGGACATACATGGCTTGCAATATGGGGGACATACATGGCTTGCAATATGTGGGGGACATACATGGCTTGCAATATGTGGGGGGCATACATGGCTTGCAATATGTGGGGGACATACATGGCTTGCAATATGTGGGGGACATACATGGCTGCAATATGTGGGGGACAGGACATGGCTGCAATATGTGGGGGACAGGACATGGCTGCAATATGTGGGGGACAGGACATGGCTGCAATATGTGGGGGGGACATGGCTGCATTTGGGGACATATTTTAAAAAAGTATCGGTATTCGGTATCGGCGACTACTTGAAAAAACATATCGGTACTTGTACTCGGTCCTAAAAAAGTGGTATCGGGACAACCCTACCTGTGATCTTTGACTTCTCCCATGTTGTTCAGGTAGATCTCCACCTCTCTAAGGTTGCCTACCTCTGCCCTAAAACACTGTAGAATGAAAAGGCAAATGATGGGTCAAACAGAAAATAAAGATAAAAATAACAAAGGCAGCAGAACTGGTGGAATAATAGACAATAAATAGATAAAAAATGAAAAGACTGCACCAATATAAAACATTCTATGAAAATTAAAATTGAAAATTTCACCAATACCAATTCACATTGAAAGACTGGCATCCAGGGGCTGATATGCCAAAAACGGTGCACAATAATTAACTAAAACAAAAAAATCAGAGTGCAAGGAAAAATTTGTATATAAATTCACAAAATGAATGTCAAATTATATGTATAAACAATGAGAGGTTAATACGCCAAATCGGTGATCCCAAAAATTGTATGCCAACAGCACACAATTGGCAAACCAAACCTCTAAAGTTCTTAATGATATCACCACAAAACTCAAACACTGATGACCAAATGAATAATGAAGGATGATGCAAATATGATGATCAGATACAGTGCGGGTTGAATGTGGTGATATAAAAAAATGGGAAGGTGCCCACCACCATAATTAAGTTGTCCGCTTACCAAAGGCAAGTTGTCTCAGTTGTTGGTTTTCTTCTTCCAAGTGCTTATTCCGGTTTTATATTCACCAGTTGTCAGTCAGTCTTGGTCAGGTGCTTTGACAGCGGCTGGCACCCCATCTGTCAGAATCCGCAAAAAAAAAAAAAAATTTGCTTTCCATCTCCACACAACACACACACACACACACCCCAGACACCGCTAACCTCCTTCTCTACAATTTATTTGATGGCAGCTGAATGTAAACAGCAGGTAGTGGGGGAACCATAGCCAGACTGCCATTGGCTGTTTCAATTTTAAAATTAGGCTGACTATTGCGCCCCGTTCCCACTCCCTGTTGTCAATCAGCAGAGGAAGACCTGAAGAAGAATGTTCTCCTTCAAATCCTCTCCTTTGCTGATTGACAACAGGCAGTGGGCGGGTGCAATAGCCCACTATTGGCTACTGCAAATTAAAATAGTCAATTAGCAACCTGGCTATTGATTCCCCTGCTATCTGCTCTTTTTTCCTGTATTCTGCCAGTGGCCAGTGCCAGTGGCCAGTGGCTGTTAGAATACAAAAAAAAGGCCTAGGTGTCAACTGATATCAGGCTACTTCTGGGGCAGCTGGATGTAATATTAGTACCTCATATTGTTATCGGCCTGAAAGGTGGCCCATAATTGGTATCTGTATGGAAAAATCCATATCTAATGACACCTAGTAGCAGGGCAGATAATAATATGCAAAAGGGGAGGGAGACATCAAATATTGGTAGCACTGTGCCCTGACATTATGGGGTATATTTACTAAAGGCAAATCGACTTTGCACTACAAATGCACTTGGAAGTGCAGTCACTATAGATCTGAAGGGGACAAAAAAAAAAAAGCATTTTTGCCTGTACATGATTGGATGATAAAATCAGCAGAGCTTCCCCTCATTTCAGATCTCCCTCTCAGATCTACAGTGACTGCATGTCCAAGTGCACTTGTAGTGCAAAATAGATTTTCCTTTAGTAAATCAACCCCTATGCTGCATGGTGAGTGGATATAGAATGGAAGCCGTATAATATTATATGCAGCAATGTGCACTGAAGTATGCTACACAGTTACTGGATATAACATGGAAGCCATACATATTATATGCAGCAAGGTGACATGCTGTGACAGAGGAGCTCTATAATATTACATTACTGTGCACATGCTGTATGGTAACTGGGAAGGTAAATGCACACAGAATGAGAACTTTTTAGCAGGAAATAGACAAATACAACTTAACTCACACACCAAACTTTCACAATTCTAATATTATTTGATAGAAGGCTCACCTTTCATCCAGGAGAATACATCCAGGACATTACAGAGAGCCTCTCCACCATGCCATGCTTTCCTTTTCAGAGGCCTTACCAGGAACAGGAAGTGAGAGGTGAAAGTTCACCCCTCTGGTTCCCACAGCTCACTTCCTGTAACAGACCTCCTGTATTATGATTGCAGTCTCTCTGATTAAAGAGTTTTCCCCAGGGCTGGATTTACATATTAGAAGATCGAAGGCACATAAATCAGACCCATATCCCAATAAAAAGAATGAGATAAAAGAAATTAGAAAAATATTTATACATGTAAGTAAGTTATGGGAGATGCATTCTATATATATATTTTGTATCTTCATTCTGGTATATATGTGTGTGTGTATATATCAGATATACTCTATGTGTATGTGTGTGTATATATATATATATATATATATATATATATACACACAGTATATATACACACACATATATATACTGTATATACACACACAACACACACAAGAATGCAGCTCTCATCACTTACATATTTATCTTCCAGCCCAGCCTAGTATTGGCACATGACAACAGTGCAGCTTGGGCAAGGATATGACATTTAACCACTTCCTTACTGGGCATGTATACCCCCTTCCTGACCAGGTGAAATTTCAGCTTGCGGCACTGCGTCGCTTTAACTGACAATTGCACGGTCGTGCGACGTGGCTCCCAAACAAAATTGGCGTCCTTTTTCCCCACCAATAGAGCTTTCTTTTGGTGGTATTTGGTCACCTCTGCGGTTTTTATTTTTTGTGCTATAAACAAAAAAGGACAATTTTGAAAAAAAAATACAATATTTTTTACTTGTTGCTATACAGATCGCCAACAGATCGCATCGCAAACGGCCACTCTGATTGGCCGTTCGCGGCGATCTGTGATTGGCTGTGTCCAAGGGACACGGCCAGTACACAAGTTCCCCGCTGCACGCTCTGGAGCGCGCGCTGGGAACAAAGAAATGAGCTGACGTGAAAATGCGGCAGCCCGGAGAATTAGAACCACCCTGCGGCCGCATATAGTCGTACGGCCGTAGGGAAGTGGTTAAAGCGGAGTTCCACCCAAAAGTGGAAGCTCCACGTATTTGCCTCTCCCCCCCTCCCCCTACTTTGCCACATTTGCCACCTTTTGGGGGAGGGGAGCAGGTTCCTGTTTTTGACAGGTACCCTTTCCCCCTTCCGAGAGATCTCGCTGCGGCGGATGCGTTCCCGATGCTTTTCTGCATGTGTGTTTTTGATGCATTCCAGGGCATGTTTGGTGTGTTTTTAAAGCATTCCAGTGCATTTTCCTCTCTTTTTTCCTTAACCTTAGATAAGGACATGTGTGTTGCAGTGCGTTCAGGTGCATACTAGTGCGTTTTTGATGTGCTTTACAATGTTCCATTATAGTCCAGTGCAGGAAAAATGCAGCATGCTCTACTTTTTTTCTGGAACTGCAAGCACTGGTGTAAATTGTGCCATTGAAAACCATATAACTTACTTTTCATGCAAAAAAAAAACAAAAAAAAAAACGCACTGGATTGCATGTGGTGTGAATTGGCCCCTATAGGCAATGGAGGCAGCAGCACCCGAGAGCCAATGGAAACATTGGCTGGGGTACCAACATCGCCGGATTCCAGGACAGGGTTTGGCTCCTTAGTTCCAGTGAAGGGAATTCTTAAGGCCTCAGCATACCAAGACATTTTGGGAAAATGTCATGCCCCCAACTTTGTGGCAACAGTTTGGGGACGGCCCTTTCCTGTTCCAACATGACTGCCCACCAGTGCACAAAGCAAGGACCATAAAGACACTGATGAGCGAGTTTGGTAATAATAGTGCAACTTCTGATTCATGGATTAAACCGAACATATCCGGAGTTTCTCTCGGTACCCTGTAAGCCGACAAGACCCTTGGACTGTGGAGGTGGATGTCTGTGAATGTTCTCATTCATTCAGGTCAATCAATAAATCAATATAACCGGACTTGCTGTATTTTAAGATGTTTTGCTGGTCCGCCGACAAGCGTTCTCAATTCAGAATGACTTATACAAACATTCTTTGGGAATGGAAAGTGGAATGCGAGAGGTTTATCTGCTTTGTATTAAATGGATTATGTGCTTAAAATCTTATTAAAAAAAATTACATTTTATTTAAATCTTTTGGTTTTTATTTTATTTTTTTTATTTTAAAAGAGTAAAATACAAAACAAAATGGGAGTGGGTCTCTTATAAATGTATTCAGAATGTTATCTATGACATAGTTACAAAAATATCAGACAAAATATATGTTGAAATGTCTTTATTAGACATTAAATATTTTCAGAAAAACATATTTTAAAAATATATTTTCTAATATATATCTTTGTAAAATACATTTAAATTATATTTTTGGAATGCATTTACAAGTATATTTAAAGATATATGTTTAAATGCATTTTTTTTATATGTTCAAAAATATCTGGACAATATATTTACAAACATATATTTTCACATATATGCCTTTGGAAAATATATTAAAATTATATTTTTGGAACGCATTTACAAATATATGTACAAATATATGTTGAAAAAATCTGAAGAATATATTTAAAAAATATATTTTCCAATATATGTCTTTGGAAAATGCATTTAAATTATATTTTGGAATGCCTTTACAAGTATATTTAAAAATATATTTTTAAATGCATTTTTTTAGATGCTCAAAAATATCTGTCAAATATATTGAAAAAAATATATTTTAAAATATATGCCTTTGGAAAATATATTTGAATTTACATTTTTGGAATAGATGTAAAAATATATTTGCGTAGGTCAATATATTGTAAATATATTTAAAATATATAATTTTTTTTAAGAAATATATTGGAAATATATTTTTCTTCCGTATGGGTATAAACATGAAGATAAGTCACCAAGTCATGTGTGATTGGGAGAGAGTAAACGTTAGAGCCATGTGATCACATTTGGGCAGCCATAGACCTCACTGAGCTGTTGACCTTATGGGCATGATGTGGCCAACAAGCATATTCATTTTCCTAACATAAAATAACACCCTTTTGTGATTGGAGAGAACAGGAGCAGGCGATTGCTCAAGCTTTTTTAACCTGTCCAATTGCTTCTTCTTCTGACAAGCCTTTGTTGGCTATGTCTGCTGGTGTTACAAAGATAATGACATCGCTGACCTCTCATTCTGAAAGTGGTAGGTGCTTGGGTCTCATATTGGTCCTCTTTCTTCAGACCCAGCATAAGAATGCAGACAAGAACTTTTGATTTTTCTTAAATTTTTCCTTAGTGGCATATTTTGTCCAGGAACATTTCATGTGTTTTTCACAGTAACACAAGTGAACAAAGGGTTCAGTATATACAGTGAACTTAAAATCTGTGTGCCTATTAGATTATAAGCATTCACAATAGGTTGTTGTAAATTTGCTGTAGTCCTGCGTGACTATAAATGTGGGCCTAGATTCACAAAGCGATTACGCCTGTGTAAATGTTGTTAGACTGGAGTAATTTCGATTTACGAGCGTTTTTACGCTAGTCGAAATCCTCAAACCATGAAAAGACACCTGCGTGCTAAATTTCGACTTTATTACGTGTTAGTACGCCTTCAGATCTACGCTGCCTGAAAATTGCGGCCACTGGGCGGACTTCCTGTTGTTTTTCGCCTTCATGGTATGCTAATGAGCTTTTGCCTGGAATCCACAAAATTTCGCTCTTCAAACGCAATCTCTTACGGCACCTTTAGTCATCTTTTTTTTCCGTTTCACTATACCAGCTTTTTGCTGGTCTAATATTAGACAGCCCATGTTAAGTATGGCCGTCGTTCCCGCGTCGAATTTCAACGTTTTTCGATTTCTTTTATTATTTTTAACGTAAGTCGTCCGGGAATAGGAATGTTCGTAAACGCCGCTACTCAAACAACGAATGACGTCACGACGTGATTTCGCGCAATGCACGGCGGGAAATTCCTGAACAAAGCATGCGCAGTTCGATCGTCGCGGGGACGCGCTTAATTTAAATGCTTCACGCCCCCTACTCACGTATTTCGATTGCGCGGCGGAAAAAAAATACGATACAATAGCGTACGCGCAAAAAAACTACCTGAATTCGGCGTAGAGTCTGGTGATAGACGGCAGCGTAGCGTATTTCGATTACGCAGCGGAAGATTACATCTATGTGAATCTGCCCCGTGGTAGCTATTCTCAATACTTGGCCATGAGCTATACTTAACATTTACAGTGGGCACTTTGCAACTGGACACCCGTGAATGGGTATATCATAAAAACAAGTAATATCTCATGCAACTGAACAATTTGTTATACAAGATGTCAACTTAACGACTTTGCGGTGGAAGGCGTAGATCAGTGTAAGTTGCCCGAAAGTCCGAATACCTAGGGGCATATCATGGAGAGACAGGAGACAGTGGGCACTTTTAATTAGTTTCAAACATATGTTTGTGTGCTTCTGTTTATCCTTCTTCTTATCCTATCCTAATACAAATATTAGTCCCCTGGTTGTCCTTGAATTTGCCCTTTGTGTTGCCCACAGTGAATTGCAGGGCAAAGGCATTTCCATGGAAGAAAATATAATGACTATGTTTTTTAAACAAGAACTGTTACATCCCGACATGGAACTGCATGTTGTAAACACTAGAGTATTAAACACAGCATTACTGTGATTTTGCTTGATATGCTTCTGTATGCCACACACATTGTTAATGTAATGAGAGTGCAAGCACTGAATTATTATAAGATAACCCCACTGCAGAAGGTCAGCTAAACTAAAGAATCTTCCTACTCTGGAGGATGGTTTAAGTGGAATTGGCATTTGAATTTCTGAGTGGAGTGTGGCTGTCTTTAGCTAAGCAGCTATGCTAAACAGTACTTCAAATGCTTGTTTTGTCAGGTCACATCACAGAACTGACAATTAAATGTGGCACTATCAGCATTTAAATCACATAGACTATGGAAATTCTCTGAGATTAAAACAGCTCAGCCAAGTCAGATGGCGAGCTAAACAAAATAATGAACCATTCCCAACCTCCATCCCTGTCTGCTGCCTTTTCTTTAACATGACAATGCCAAGAAATCTTTGTTATGAATCTCTGACTTAATATTCCAAGCCACCTTTGCCTAATTGAGAAACAACTGTCAGGTCCCGGAATATAATATACGCTACACCCTGTATTCTTTAGTTTAATTATCTTTATTTTTAAACCACTTTCTTGAGAAAAACACAGAAAAAGCAGCCTAATTTGTACGCCATATGTCATATCTATTTTTTTTTTCAAAGGTACCTTACAGCCATTTATGGGATGTAGATGCTTGCAGTTGCTCATTTGTAGTCTGGACTCATAGCCATATTACTTTTTAATGAAATGGTAAAGACATAGAAGAGTGGCATGGTAGGGCTTTTAGGTGTGGTTCAGATCCTTGACACGTGATTTTACAGCATAACCTTTTGTACTTGCTTTTTTGTTTGTGGGTAAGTTTGAATTTTTTGCAGTGGAGCATAAACTAGCGAGCACACTGACTTGCATTTCAAGTATTTCCTTTTGTTAATTTATATTTTCTTCACCCACAAGTGCACCCAGGTAGGTAGGCTTCTTCAAACAGGCTCTGTGCTTCAGTTACTGCAGCTGGTTTTTAGGCAGGCAATGCAACAGTATTTTGACTAAGCAAAAATTAGCAAGCGATACTCAAATTCAGTGAGTGGATGGAAAAGGATTATGTGATCCAATAGGAGCAGGAGGAACGTGCATGGGTGTGCCCCCATCAAGATGCAATAGTCATAACTCAAGAACAGGGGTCTCAAAACTTTCTAAACAAAGATCTATTTTTCTGGTCTTCAGACTTTAGGGGGGCCAATTGTGGCCAAATGGGTAGAATGTAACATGTCCCAGAATGAGCGGGAGTAAACAATCTCCCAGGCTTGGTGGTCAGTGAGAGTAAAACAGTATCTGTGGTCAGTATGAGAAAAAATAGTGCCCCACCATTGGTACAAGATTGGCATCAGTTGGAACAGTGCCCCAGCATTGATATCAGTGGGCAGAATAGTGCCCTTTGCACTCTTGTTCCGTCTGATAGACCTGTGTTCTTTTGGGGCAGACCACTCCCATTGTACTTAGTTACCGATGCTTAACTTAGAGTGTTAAT
Organism: Rana kukunoris; assembly: GCA_029574335.1. Taxonomy (NCBI): domain Eukaryota; kingdom Metazoa; phylum Chordata; class Amphibia; order Anura; family Ranidae; genus Rana; species Rana kukunoris. The sequence continues at coordinate 19,595 of JAJQKJ010001289.1, forward strand.
TTAGAAACTTAAATCATACTGGCAGCTGTAAATAAAAGTTTACTGATTAGTATTCCACAAGTGTAAAACACATTACCTACCAGTTCAAAGTTATGCAAACTATAGTTTTTTTTTGCCTTCCAGTACTATGCAAGACTACTAACCACCATGCTGTTACTGATACCATATATATCGTAATACCAGTATGCCATGTCTGTCTATGACTACAATAAGTATGTATATTATGTTTGTACCATTAAAAATGTTCAATTCAATATTTCGGGGGGGGGGGGGGGGAGAATAGTGCCTTATGAGTGGTATCAATGGTATCAGCTGTAGCCTAATATTGGTATAAGGGGAAGGAACAGTGCCCCAATAATATTATCAGTAGGCAGAATTAGTGTTCTGTCATTGGTATCAGTCCGAGGAGCAATGTCCCATTATTTCTATCAGTGGGCAGAATTAGTGCTCCATCATTGGTATCAGTCGGAGGAATAGTGCCCCATCGTGCGTGTCAGGGGAAAAAATAGTGCTCTATTATTGGTATCAGTGGGGGCAGTTTTCCCCCCATCATTGGTATCTTTTTGGGAAATGGTGCCCTATGATTGATTGCTATAAGTTGGAGGAATGGTGCCCTGTGAATTGGTATAAGTGTAATAGTACCCCATCGTTGGTGTCTGTGAAAAAAATAGTGCCTAGCAGAGGGCCACAGTTTGGAGATCCCTGTTGTAGAAGGTAGAAAATTTAACCAACCCCTGTTCTATATGGAATAGTTTGCCCTGTTGCATCACAGTATATATTAAGTTAGGGCTGTGCAAATTAACTTTTAATTAATCGATTAATCTTTAAATTTTTTGATCGATCAAAATCTTTTTGATCGATTTAAAATTCTTTTGATTGGTACTCGCCTCTTCCCCAGCTTCTGGGCCTACAGGGAGTTCCGTCAGATTTGGTAACGTCACGGACACCGGCGGGGCTTGCCATGTCCATCTGAAGGGCTCCTTTGCCCTTCAGATGGACACGGCATATCTGCATGCCGGCGGGACCTTACTATCTGCCATATGCAAGGGCTGTTACACTTCCCTCTATCAATCTGGGATTCTACAACCATCCATTGGGAGTTGTGATAGTTCCCTTCATGGGACATCTACATGCCGATAAACTGATGTTAACCACTCCTCATCTGAATTCAGCAGTGGCATCGTTGTACACATTTTTATACCAGTATTATACTTAGCTTCATGTTTTTATGACTGCTTTTGCTACCGTTTGGTATTACTCGCGCCATTTTTACAGTTTATGTAGCTACATCGATCTTATCTCCAGTGCAATATTTATTTTGTTACCTACTTGAAGACTATAAAAGTTTTAATGCTCTTCCCATGGAGCGCTGCCTTTGTGTGTTTTTTGTATCCTGCTATCCATTTTTTCCAGTGGTTGGTAGCTGCACTGGGAATCGGCCTGCAAGGAGATCAGCTAAAAGTACCAGTAGTTGATCTGTATGTGCGTTATAATTCATCGAAATTAAACGATTAATCGAACACAAAGATTTTGATCAGTAACAGCCCTAATTTAAGTAGAACTACCTTCCCTTGATAATTTTTTTCTTTCTGAATTTCAAATATTCAATTTCCTTTTCACACCTAGTAAGAATAGTTGCTGATATAAGAAACTTGCCTAGTTAGCATACTGTACTATTTTTGTGTTGTTGCCAGTGCGACATTGTCCTATTATACTGTGGATTTCTAGTGCCTGCTGGGCTTCCTCTGTATTGTTGTATTCTCATAAAAGCTGGAGGGTCAGCAGTTCACTGCATCCAGAACTTTAATATATCTACCCTTTGCCAGTGTTGCTTTCTTCTTCCATCAAAATTCAAAGCACTTTGTTTTCAATAAAAAATACTTCTGCTTCAGCAAGTAGCCTGTTTTCCAACTTTAATAAAGTTTCAAGCAGCTTAAAGTAGACCTAGCCTTAAAATGTAAACTTTACATGAAGCATTAGGACACATGTCATATTTGAGTAAAAAGTCCTCTTGCCATGAATATAAAAATGGTGCGTAGGAGCAGCCTAGATCGCATGCTCTCTGCTATTCATCATTAGGGACTGCAGAGAATGTCATCAGTCAGGCAGACCTTGTGTGGTGGTCTTGGTAGCGATGAAAGAAACAGTAAAGCACAAAGGATGCAGAGGCTGCAAGTATAATGAGAACTATATTATAGAAAGATAATTACAAACTGTTTGTAAAGGCAAGGTTTTCTAGACATTAATACACATAAATGATAAGAATATATGCAGTTTTATCATGGGTGGGGTGATGGCTAACCAGTGCTATTGACTTTACTGTTGGTGTTGTCAGCTTCACAAATTAAGTGATTACCCACCCCAGGCCAAATGCTTGTTACTTTACTAGTAGTAGTCATTAACAGCTGTTAGTAATTTGTTGAAATGTGAGACGTTTAATTTGTTTTATCAATGTATTTGCTGCCCAAACTGACTAGCAGCAACAAACCAATAATACAGGTGTTTAGTTGCATTGTCAAAATACAGCATATAAGATGAGTGATCAGATGTAAGAGGAGTGATTTATATTAGATTGCCCTATACACTGATGAGTCAGGGAACATGCAACCCACCACTAGCTAGGAGGGCCCCTTCCCATTGTCTTATTTAAGAGGAACCTGTCGGCATAGTATTCTGGGGTCTGACTTGTGAACCATGAAGGATGGGGGGCTCTGTCATCTTTATCATTATTTTTTTCCCCCAAACAAGCCTTATTTGAAATATGCATAAGAAACAATGCAGCGGGGGGGGGGGGGTTGTTCCGGACGTGAGCGGAGATAGACGCGCTTTTGAGGAGCTCCGCCAGGCCTGAGAAAAAGCTAAGGCCATCCTAAGTCAGTTTACACCAAACTGGCCACCAAATCCCACATCCTTACTCCAAGAGGCCCCAGGCACAATCACCCACCTGAATTGTGTCTTTAGAACGGCTATCTGCAGTGTAGCCCATGCTGAAGCATGGGCTTCACTGCAGACTAAAATCCCATATCTATATCACCCACATACCAATGAAAAACGTTTTAAACTCCACTCAATAGCGAATGCCTTTAGTAAGTACTATGAGGATCTATACAACCTTAAAGACGATCCCTCCACCACCCAACCCTCCCCTCATATGATTAAAACATTCCTAGATAGTGTAAATCTCCCATCTGTCACTCCTACACAACTCTAAGTTAAATGATCCTTTCACGGTTAATGAAATTCTCACGGTTAATGAAATTCTCACAGTTATTGATAAACTCCCTTCCTCCAAATCCCCTGGGCCAGGTGGCTTCAGGGGACAATACTATAAGCAATTTAAATAAATCCTAGCCCCCACTCTGTGCCAAATGTTCAATTTGGCTGCCAAGGCCGCTTCTTTCCCTGCTGAAATGCTCGCTGCTATGGTGGTGACTCTACCGAAGCCGGGCAAAAACCCAGATTCCCCGAAAAATTTCCGGCCTATCTCGTTGCTCAATATTTAAAAATGTATGCCAAACTCCTAGGCAACAGACTTGAAAGACTTCTCCCGTCCCTTATTTATCCAGACCAATAAGGTTTCACCAAAGGGCGCCAAGCCTCGGACGCAACTAGACGAATGATTAATGTTATCCACCACGTCGAGACCGCAGGAATGCCTTCTCTGCTTCTATGGATGCGGAGAAGGCATTCGACAGGGTCCATTGGGGGTACGTCTCGGCAGTGTTGACCAAATTTGGCCTCACAGGCTGTAAACATGATGCTATCATGGCTCTGTACTCTAACCCCTCAGCTTGAGTATTCTCAGTCGATACCCTCTCAACGCCCTTTCAAATCTCCAACGGTACGAGACAAGGATGCCGTTATCACCCTTGATATTTAATTTGGTTATGGAACCCTTAGCAGAAAGTATAAGATCTAACGACAAAATCTCTATAGCGGGCATAGAACACAAAATCAGCCTATTCGCAGATGATGTGATCCTCATGGTCACTGACCCTGATCACTCCCTGCCCGAGATACAGAGGACGTTGGCCTGGTTTAGCGACGTGTCTTTTTACAAGGCAAATGAGACGAAATCGTACATACTCAATTTGGGGTTAGATGAACCCACTAGGGATCGGATCAAATTGCGCTTCCCATACAGAAAATAGCATACCATATTTAGGGATCCAACTAACTAATTAGACGAAAATGTTGTTCTCATCCAATTATCTGCCGGCTCGCACAAAACTGCAAGCGGATCTCTCCAGGCTGGCATCCTTTGAGTTCTCATGGTTAGGCAGCTTAGCGGCATTCAAAATGCTCCCATCTTCCCCAAATGCTATATCTATTTCGGACCATCCCCTTCCCTATACCCACGGTCTACTTTAACTCATTACAATCAATCCTATCAAAATTTATATGGCTGGGAAAGAAGGCCAGGTGTAACCACAGTCATTTGGTTAAGCACAGTTTAGCCGGTGGCCTGGGACTTGTTAACTTCCATGATTATTATGTGGCGTCCATTCTCACGCAAACGAGGGAATGGTTTATACCCCCCCCCTACACTATGGGGAAAAATAGAAGAATCGTTCAACGCAACAACCTTTCTTCCTGGTTACTCGCTGCCAACCTTGGTGCTAAAGTACCCCCCCACCTGTCTCCAACTATACTAGTGACCACTCGAGTATGGACCCGTTTCCATCAGCTGTCCGCAAATCACCCCATACAGTCATTAGTTCCCATTCCTATAGAAGTCCTGTGACATTTGATGATCTCATCATCCCACTCTTTTTGGAAAGACAAAGGAATAACACACATCTCATCTGCTTGCTACTGACAGACTCAAAACATTCTCTGAACTACAAGAAGAATTTCAATTACCAAACTCTGACTCATTCCTCTAATTACGCACCAAACACTGCCTTACCTCTCTGGCACCTTGGACTTGCAAAATCCCTCAACAAGCTTGGATCTACTTTAGGTCCCCAAAGGTTCATCAAAAGGGTATATCTATGTTTTATCAGTTACTTCGTTCTAAAACGGAATTCACTAGCTCTACTGCGTTGACCAGATGGGAAAAAAGATCTGAGACAACACTTCACGCTAGATCAATGGGAAAAGTCCTGCCACTCCACCTACAGGGCCACATGCTGCTCCACTCCTTGGGAGCTTACATTTAAGATTACATATCATTGGTATCTGACTCCTGACAAGTTGTCCAAATTTTACTCTTCAGTTGAGAATACTTGTTGAAGGAAGTGTGGTAAAAAAGGTGACTTGCTGCTTATTCTGTGGGATTGCCCCAAACTTGCCCTCTTTTGGCGACTAGTGTTTCAACTGATCTCTGATGTTACAAAACTGAAAGTAGACGAGCAACCGCCCTTGGCATTGTTATCCTTGACTATAGAACGCTTCCCTAATCCAACGAGGAATATCATACTACGTATACTCTTGGCCGCACGTCTCCGTATTACTAGGAAATGGAAAGACCCAGACCCCCCAATCTTCAGGACGTGATTCATACTACTCATACGCATTTTGCACATGAAACGACACTTGCATTACGACACCGCGACAAAACACAGAACCTCCGAAACTGGTGGACTAGCCAAATTGTTTGATTCTTATTTATGATTTGATTTGTGACACCTGTGTGGATATCCAAGGTCAGACCTAGAGGGGGGGGGGGGGGGGGGGGAGCGCCTTCTTACGGACATAGTTTAGCTCCCTATGGGGGTGTTCAGGGGGGGGGCTCTTCTCCTCTCTTCTCCTATCATAAGTGTTTGCATCTATGTCCACCTTGGAACACTGTGTTAGGCCTTGTTCTGTGATATGTTATGTTCTATACTTGATTTCATGAATTGTTTATTGTTTATTACATTACCTGCTCAGATGTGTGTCCACCCATTCCACCAACTGACAGATTGTTGTAACATCCCGTTTACTGTTTCATTTGTTGTCTCGTACAACAAGACGAATGTCTTGCATGTGTACTTATGAATATGTTCCCTATGAAACCTTCAATAAAAAACTATTGAGTATAGGAAACAATGCAGCAAAATGACAGTCTATGAAACAAGAGAATCTGAAAACCAGATCAAGGTGAGGATAAAACAGAAACTGGAAAGCCAGTCAGATTCATTACAACTTAGACATATGACTATGACTGAAAGCAGATATACCAAAATACTGTAACAAAGCCAAGCTGACCATGCATGCCAACATCTGAATTCTAATCTAATATATTTTCTTCAATGAGAGTCCAGAGCACAATGGGAAAACTTGCGTGGGGGAGGGAGGTAGTTTGCAGTTAGGGAAAAGGCTGCAAACTTCCTGGATTCTCCTGACTGTAAAAACTTTCTGGAGATGGGCTGTGCCAGCCCATGAGTGGTGGTGGAGGGGGAGGATTTTGGGGAGGGGGAGGTGGTGCCAAGAAGGCCCTACGGTGTGGAGTATCCCCAGCCACTTTGTACCAAGGGTGGGTTGGGCCATACGGTTATAATTAAAACGCAAGGTGTAGACCTAACGCGCAATAATAGCTAGTGGGGAAATAAGGTGTCGTTCAGGTATCGGTTGTGTCAGGTGGTGTCTGTTGAAGGAAAATTGTTCACAATCTCGTGGTATTCTTCCATCATCACTGAATTATTTGGTGAATCACTGACCAATAACCAGTATACAGCAAGTGATATGTCAGGACACGTGCTATGTACATACTAGTTTTGGGTCAGTAACTCAATAAGTAGTGAAGCCAGTGACAGATGTTGTTCCCTTTAAAATCAAACCAGAACTGGTGGCTTGCATATATTTTTTCGAAACAAGTTGTATTTAGAGATGATGCTGAGCCATTGTGTTCTGACGGGGATGGCTCCTCTGCAGAACATCCGGTCAGTGCCCTCAGCCATTGGCTGAGAGCGCTAATCAGATGCAGATGAGCAGACCTTTTTCAGTCATGTCTAGAGGTCGACCGATATATTGGCCGATTTTTGACATTCTATTAAATAGGCCGATTGTGCTGTAAATTAGGCTAATACTTGCAAATGACTTCTGTAAGCCTGAAGTCTCCTGTCGCAGCGACTTGAGTCTCTCCTATGTGGGCAGCCTGCCAAGTCTGAGAACCTCGCTGATAAAAGAAGCAGAGAGATGCAATGTTTCTACTTGTCAAAGGAAAGAACTCCAGTGTGTAGAAGATATGTTCTGACATGTGTTGCTTACAAGTAAAACCCCAGTATTTTCTGCTAGAAAATCGCTTAGAACCCCCAAACATATATATATATATATATAATATATATATATATATATATATATATATATATATATATATATATATATATATATATAATATAAAAAATGAAAACTTATATAGCGCGGCACATGCGAACCAAATCGCCTCTGGGCGCTTGTTGTTCCTGTCTCCTTTGATATCAAAAGAGATGAATCTTGATTTTTCTCCTGAAGGCTAAGTAATTCTCCTCCAACCGAATGCTGGTTGGTAAAGCGTTCCATAGTCTGGGACCTTGGACCGCACATCTTCTTTCTCCTCTGGACTTGTAGTTGGCTTTCGGGATCTGTAGCAGGTTTTGATTGGTGGATCGCAGAACGCGATTGGGGTTGTGAGCTTTTATTTTTTCGCATAGACATTGGGGGGCATTCCCATGGATACATCTATGCGTTAGACAGAGTGCTTTAAAAGCAATCCTGTCTTTAACTGGTAGCCAGTGAAGGGCTCTCAGTGAAGGTGAGATGGATTCCCAAGGTTTTTTCACTGTCACAAGTCTGGCCGCTGTGTTCTGAACGACTTGCAGACGAGCGATTTGGTATTTGGGGAGTCCGAGGTAAAGGGCATTTGCATAATCCAGTCTGGAGTTAACAATTGCTCCCACCACGACCGCTAAATCTTCTTTGGGGATGAAAGGGGTAAGTCTGCGTAGTAGGCGCAGCAGATGGTGGGATCCGCTGACTACTGACCCTATTTGTGTGTCCATTGTCATGTAGGAGTCAAAGATGACCCCGAGACTTTTGACTTTGGCGCTAGGGGTGATGATTTTGCCCAGAATGGGCGGGGGTGGGTGATGATTTTGCCCAGAATGGGCGGGGGTGTCCAGGTTGTTGAAGGTTGATTCCTTTGCTTGGCGTGAAACAGGAGAAGTTCTGTTTTCGCTCCATTGAGTTTAAGATAACTCTTTGTCATCCAGTCCTCTATCAAAGAGAGACATGTCTCTAGATTGAGGTGGTGATCCTTTTTGTTGCTAATGCCGAAATACAGTTGCGTGTCGTCTGCATATGAGTGATAGAGCAGTTTTTGGCTGCTGATAATCTCAAAAAGAGGGCGAAGATAGATGTTAAACATCACCGGTGACAGAGGCGATCCTTGAGGGAATCCGCATGATACTGTGCGTTTCTCAGAAGTGAAAGGTCCTAACTTCACTGTTTGCAATCGGTTTTCCAGAAAAGAGGCGAACCAAGATAAATCGCCTTCTGCGACTCTGGCTAATTCAGCTAGCCGTATCAATAAAAGTTTGTGGTCTACAGTGTCGAAAGCTGCGCTTAGGTCCAACAGAACTAGAAGACAAGATTCTCCTTCGTCTGCGGCCTCGAGAGCATCGTCCGATCTATATATAGATATAGATATAGATATAGATATAGATATAGATATATAGATATATAGATATATAGATATATAGATAGAGAAGAGACCCTAGGGAATAAAATGGCGGTTGTTGCAATATATTATGTCGCACTGTATTTGCACAACAGTCTTTCAAACACAATTTGGGGATAAAATACACTTTAATGAATAAAAAAAAAAAAAAAAAAAAAAACTAAACAGTAAAGTTGGCCCATTTTTTTTTTTGTCCAAATGTTTTGATTACCTGTTGTTGTTTTTTTTTTATTTTATTTTTTTATATTTAAGATACATCACTTTTTTTTTAAATCTAAATTATACATACAAGTGCACTGATGTTTAACCACTTCCATACAGGGCACTTATGCACCTTCCCGCCCCAGCCAATTTTCAGCTTTCAGCCATGTCGCACTTTGAATGACAATAGCGCGGTCATGCTACTCTGTACCCAAACAAAATTGGCGTACTTTTTCTCTTTCAATTACGGGTACTGATATGGCAGCACTGATGGGCACATATGAGGTGGCACTGATAGGCACCGATAAGGTAGTACTGATGGGTGGCACTGATGGACGGCACTGGGCACTCATAGGCGGCACATATGGGTGGCACTGGGCACTCATAGGCGGCACATATGGGTGGTACCGATGGGTACTGATAGGTGGGCACTGGGCATGGATTGGCACTGTGGGGTGACACTGATGGACACTGTGGGGTGGCACTGATGGATCCATGTTGCCAATCAGTGCATATTTGTGGGAACTGATTGGCATCTTTTTTTTTTTACTGTCTTTTTTTATTTTTTTATTTTACTATTTATTTTTTGCCCCCTTTTTATTTTTTATTCCCTGGTGGTCTAGTGTGGGCTTCCCTGGTGGTCCAGTGTGGCGATCTGAGGGGGGGCTGCGCTGATAAACAATCAGCGCGAACCCCCCCTGTCAGGAGAGCCGCCGATCGGCTCTCCTCTACTCGCGTCTGTCAGACGCGAGTGAGGAAGAGCCATCATTGGCTCTTCCTGTTTACATTGTGATCAGCCGTGATTGGACACGGCTGATCACGTGGTAACGAGGCTCTGCCGGAGACTCGTTACTGAGATCGGGGATGCGGGGTGTCAGACTGACACCCCACATCACCGATCGCCGCGATGCGCACCCCTGGGGGCGTGCAGCGGCTCAGTATCCTGACGACGTGATATGACATCCAGTCAGGAACTAGTAACCACTTTGCTGCCGTCAATCTGTCATTGGCGGGCGGCAAGTGTTTAATTCAATACATTTTCTGTATTACTTAATAAGTTAGATTTTATGAGATGAAGAGAAAAATTAAAAATTGGCCTAATATATCGGTCCAAACAAAACGACGTCATATATTTGCCATCGACCTCCCCGATTTCTAAATATCGGCATCGGGCCAGAGAAAAACCCATATCAGTTGACCTCTAGTCATGTCCCTTCGACAGAAGGCAGCCACTGCACACACAGGCCGAATGTCAGCTGGTATTGAACTTGCCAATGCCACCTGAGTGTATGGCATTTTAGACATTGCTGGAAGAGAAGAGGGCTATGACCTTCAGGGAGAGGGACGGTGACTTGTTAGGGATTTGACAAGTCAAATATTCTGGCAAGTTTAAAAAGCAAGTGAATAACAAATAATGTATAGAAAGAAAAACCACTGCAAGTAAGCAGTGGATACTTCACATCACAAGCTCTATGTAATGAATTATATGAACCTCTCACACGGGTGTACTAGAGCGTACGCATGTGTGGGGGCCGTGTTTGCCTTCAGGAAAGTGCATTCCTATGTGGGCTAACAGTGTGCGTTCAGGGATGTGAACCCACCTGGCTGTTAAATTGGGAGCAGCAGCTGTGTCTGTGCAACCACTACATCCCAAATTATATGAATGAGACTGCCTGCAACAAGCAAGCACTGCCTTTGCGTACACTCTAGCAGGGCCGGTGCAAGGATTTTTGCCAACTCAGGCGAAGGTGCATTTTGGCGCCCACCGGGAAAGGGCATGTGCGCGCACACACACACACACGCCAGCACCCATAATTGAAGTAATATCAGCACCCATAAATGTGGCCTTACCTGCACCCATAAATGCGGTCTTACCCGCACCCATGCTTTTAACCTCTGCTAGCGGCCAAGGAAGGGTTTAAAAAAACACCCGCAAAGCGCCGCTTTTATTTCAATGGGCCGGGGCGCTTTAGGATTTTTTAATGTCCTGCCAGCACACCGCTCTTGTGCTTTCACACTGGAGTGAATGGATCCACTCTTTCAGAGCGCTCTGCAGGTGCTATTTTTAGCATTAGAACGCCTGCAAAGTGCCTCAGTGTGAAAGCGGTCTTGGGCTACTTTCACACTAAGGAGTTTTGCAGGTGCTACAAAATAGCGCCTGCAAAATGCCTTGAAAGAGCCTCTTTTCTCACTCCAATGCCCAAGTGCTTTTACACTGGAGCAGTGCGCTGGCAGGACACTCAAAGAAGGCCTAGTAGCCACATCTTTGGAGGCGCTGTAGGAACAGTGTACACACTGCTTTTAAAGCGCACCCTGCCCATTGAAATCAATGGGCAGTGCCACTGAACCGCCAGCAAAGCGTCGCTTTGCGGCCAGTTTTAACCCTTTTGGGCCTCTAGCAGTGTGCTGGCAGGACGCTCCAAAAAGTATTTGAGGCGCCCCGCTAGTGGCCCAATAGCACCGCAAAAACAACAGTAAAGTGCTGCTAAAATAGCTGTGCTTTACTGCCCACGGCGCAACGCCCCAGTGTGAAAGTAGCCTAAGTCATGTGCCACATGACCAAACAGATGCAAGCAGCCAATCAAATATAGTGCTTGCTCAATATGGATTAAATAAATTAGAATTATGCATAGCCATAGATATAAATAAAGTGATTTGTGAAACAGCAGGTACTATTTTCACAAATCACTTTATTTATGCTATCTATGGCTATGCAGAATTATCATGATAAATTATCATGAATTATCATGATGAGCAAATACTAGACATTTTGGCTGCTTGGCACCGTCTGGCAGTTGGAACCTGGTTCACATCGTGATCATACAATGCAACAACATTCTTGGGCTGGCCTCACCTGTTGCTGCAGTGTGCTGCTGCCTGGGCCTGGTTTTGGGGTTCGCAGTTCCCTAATTGCAAAGTCCCAATGTGCAGGCTCAGTCCTTCACTCTTCACGTGATGGGTGACATCACTCACCGACCCGCTCGGGGACGAGATGACTGCGTACAGAGGGTGGGCGGAGCTTTAGGCTCCGCCTATGCTACCTAGTTAGCCGAATGACGCTGTTCTGGCAGGTCACACTTTGCACTAAGCATGGGGGCGCCTGTCACACTCGGCTTCTCCATGCTGACAGCTGAGCACATTTATTTTTTTTGCAGGTGAAGCCGTGCTGTGCTGTGCCACCGACGGGGCTTGCGGGAGGCGGCCGCAGCCATATGAGGACAGGTTGCAATCTTTTATAGAGCAGGCAGCTTTTTTTTTTGGCGCCCCCCCATATCGCTGATCGCACTTGCCATGGCTGAATGCCATAAAGTGGATTAACATACACAGACACTTCTTATAAGGTGGCGGCGGTAAAAAAAAAAAAACTTGGTAAATTTTCCGCCCAGTTCTCAGGGCCGGCGCTGGCACCGTAAGGCAAGTGCCCATGTTGCCTTGCGCTAGTGCCGGCCCTGCGCTCTAGTACACCTGTACCAATGAAACCTTTGACCCAAGTTTGACTTATGACATGTGTGCTAATCTGCTCCTTCTTGCACTTGTTTGTTATACATGCACAACTGCTGCAACCAATTATTTTTTATGAGCGCTTTATTAAACAGAGCTAAACCATGAGACCTTTTTATTTATTTTTTGTTCTTTTAGTGGCATTTTTTTTTCTGTCTTGGGGTTGAAATATGCCACTGCCTTGCTTTGCCTTTCAATTATTAGTATGTTCATTTCGACGAGTGTAATTATACAGTGCCAGCCTTCTTTCATCTCTCTTATGCTAAATAGCATTTGATTAATGCTCAAAGTGCCACCTTGTTTTCCTGTTTTATGCAAAGCAGGCTAGGTCTGTGAGAAGTGCTGCTGGAGGTGTGTGTTTGAAGTGCACAGCACGTTCAAAAGTTTACTTTGTGTCCCTATTATAGGGATGCAAATATAGCTTTGAGGAGGGGGGAAGTCCTAAGAAACATTGTCTGATATGTAACCTAAATATGGCATGAAGAATATTTTAGCATTTTAGGTGCACAAAATATTCTGCCTGACATTTTTAAAAACTGTGTGGGAAGCTGAATTTCATTTTAAGGTGACATTACATTGGGGTTGCTCAAGGTGCTAATTGTTCTGCGGATTCTGGGCAAGAGTTTTTTTCTTTGTTTCATTTTTTCCCAGCTAAATGCTTGCTGTTTGCATAGTTAAAGCAAACACTACATATAACCTTTTAGTTTGTATTACATAGCCCTTTTAAATAAATAGAATGTAACATGCCTCAAGAAATGAAAATGTAGATCCTGATGCATTATTTTTCAGCAAGGCACAATGCACAAGCATGTGCCCCTGCTTCACATTATAACATGCACTTTTTACCCTTCCTTATTGTAACCTCATAATGTGGACAATCCCTTGTAGGGTGAACAACTTTCAGCACATGCCGGTTAATGCGTGTCGTGTTTTGAATTTGAAGCAGGACTCCCAGAACTATCTTTTTTTTTTTTCATGCTTGTTCAGCTTATGACGGTAGGTACCCATATCTGATATCTGGAGGGCTACTGAAAATCATTGTAGTAGTCTGCACTGTGTACAGTGACAGCCATGATCCTGCTGTGGAATCCCCTCTGCACAGTGAAAACAGGTTATTCACTTGGCACCACTGCCATTTAGAGACCACTATATACAAATAGTGTTTTCTGGATGTCCAGCTGTCCCACAGGGAATACGGATATGGATACTCGCCTCAAGCCAAGCTGAGCCAAAGTATGAAAAAATATCATTCCTGGAGTTCCATTTTAAGGCCGCCTATTTATTTGAATGTGTTGGCAATACACCATAATGTACCAAAAAAAACACGCCTGCACTTTTTAGCCTTGGTAGTGTCCTACTATGCATTTTGGTGGGCTGTGATGTGTGTGTGTTGGAGATGTGTCCTTTTTAGTGTACTGAAGTGATATTTGCACTGTGAGTGGCAATGCTCTGCAGTATCTGCATTCAGGAACACATAGATGTGAAGCAAGTCTTAAAGATGCTAGAGAACTTAAAGTGGTTTTAAAGGCTGAATATTTTTTTTACCCTAATGCATTCACTGCATTAATGTAAAAATGTCCCTGTATTTGTTTCGCCCCCCTCTCTGTATATTTATAAATCTTAAGCTGACATTTAATAATTCTGATTACCACTGCTGTAAGCCCCTTAAACACTGGTGCGCTTTTGCAGTGATAAAGCACATCTTTCCAGCACAACAAAAGTACATGAAAATGTATTCCTCAATAAATCATAAGTAGCTGTTTGCATCAGTGCACTTGTTTAGGCTATGTTTTTAAAAGTCCTGCATGCTGGACTTCTGGTGCGATGTGTAAAAAATGCTCCAAAAACACACTTTTAAAAGTAAATCCGCAGAGCAAGGAGAGAAAAATCTTTCATCACACACCATACAATCCCAGTGTGTAATAAGCCTCCTCATGACTAAACCCCGTGGGTCAGACGAAACATGTTGGGAGGTGGAGCCTGGATGGAGTGAGGCTGTTATCACCTATTACACTCTGGGCTTGTATGATGTGCGGTAGCTGAGACTTTTCTCTCCTGCAGACTCCTAGCTTGACCTTCACCCTCAGTGATGTACACCGAATGGGGAACATGAATACCGGTGCTGAGGACCTAAAGCCAGTTTATTTATTTTTTCGTAGTCAATGGAATTTTTTTTTTGGGCAGAAAAGTTCTTATTGAACAAATCAGTATTACAATACAGTCAGCTTTTGACAGTCAAATATTGCATTATACAGTATCAATTGGTAATCTCCATATTGAGCATCCTACCAATCCATGCTAAATATAATTCCTAATAAGTCACAAGTATATTCCCATCTAGGTCCAGCCATGACCTTGGGGTACTTGATCTCAGTCAATGGAATTTTAAACGAAAACACACCGTGTTGCATTCTTTGGCGTGTTTTGGGGTTGTATGTCTAGGCTTCAGAGGTGCATGTTTGGGGAATGATGTTATATATTGCCCATCACAAATGCATTGAAAACTCAATATATGGTGGGTTGAAATTTAGCACAGCGCTAAAAATCTAATTTGCACTTTTAGGCGCAACAGTTTAAAAGGGCCCTTAGACAAAACAGCCAGATTCTTCATTTCCACAAAGGCAGAAATGCAACAGTGTCTGAATCAATGTCTGACTGTATTCTAACTGGAATACATGGACTTAGGGAGAGGAGCCATGAAGCACATTCATTGTGTGGCACTACTAAGCAGGCAGAATCTGCATAAGAAATTCGCAAATGTGGCTGCCTTGAGTACATTCATTGTTTTTATTTTTTTTTTAAACTGCCAAACAAGGTTCTTAAAATATAACGGATTACATTTTCATAGGTATTTATAAAATGTGGTTTTGTTACCTGTGGTTTGGTGCAGATAGAAAAAATAGAATTGACTGGGTCCAGGAACAATTTGGCGCAGCTATCTGCACATAACCGCAGGTAATCGCAGTGCACTGTGTCAGCTGCGTTTGGTATGAATCTTCAGTGGGAACTCCACGCACCCTGCGGCCCCCCACCCCAAAGCACCTTGTCCCCATGTTGATGAGTACAAGGGCCTTTTCCCGACAACCCTGTCCGTTGGTTGTCGAGGTTTGCGTGTGGGGTGCTTATTGGAATCCGGGAGCCCCCTTTTATAAGGTGGCCCCCAGATCCCTCCCCCACCCTAGGTGAATGAGTATGGGGTACATCTCTTATTCTGCTCTCAAAGCACCCACCCCCCATGTTGAGGACATGCGCCCTGGTACAGTTCAGGAGAGGGGCGCTTGAGTTCAGTCATTTATTAACATTCGTATGTTTACTCATCTAGAACCTTTAGATTTGTAGGCTTCATGAGCTGGGCTCTCCTATTCCTTCTGTATTGTAATTTTACTGTCCCCCCTCTACATTGTAAAGTGCTGCGGAAAAACTGTTGGTGATATATAAATCCTGTAAAATAATAATGAGCATGAGTATATTACAACACTGGCAATGACACAGAATTTTACTCATCTATACGCTCACACACCTTTACATGCCTATACTCAACACTACTCAAGTCTTATTTCTTTATTGTACATCACGGGACACAGAGCGCATAGCCATTACACTTGGGTTATATGGGTACCTTCAGGTGTGGACACTGGTGTAATCAATTTCACAGGAAGTTTCCTCCCTATATAACCCCCTCCCACTGGGAGTGCTTCAGTTTTTTCGCCAGTGTCTTAGGTGTTGGTCACGTCTAGCTGTCCCTCGGAGGTCTCGGGACCCAGGATAGCTAGCCGGATCCGTCCGAAGTGCTTCAAAGCCATGGTGTACGGTACCTGGGCCCTGCTGGAGTGGGGTTTTGCCTATAATGCCTCTCTTGGAGGGCTGGATTCTGGGCTCCAGTGCCTTAGTCTCTTCCAAGAACTAAACGCCACTGATGCCAGGATGCTATATAGGTCCAGGGGTGTGGGTTCCTTAAACACAGGACCCCGGTCCTGAAGGTCCAGACAATACCCACGGAGATGGGGGAAGGCTGGGCCTCTTGCAGTTTGCAATACCCTGCGGCGTGGAGCAGGTAAGAGGGAACCTGCGGGACTTGGTTCGACAGTAGGTATCCCCCTGGGGGTTCTGGGTTGGCTAATGGTATGCTTGTGCATCAGCCACTATCTCCACTATGTCTTTTGAGGCAGGATGGGATGTACTAATGTTTACCCAGATAACATGTAGATATATGTATGCTTGTTTAAGATATATATTTTGCTACTCCCCCCCAGATTTGCCTGTTAGCATGGATACTGCAGCCCCCACGTACTATAAAGAGGGAATGCTGGTGAAACTCCTGTTTCTTAGGAAGCCTATGGGGACAGCTTCCTCTATGTGTGCACTACATTGAGAATTAGTGCTTACCTGGTGTCAGTTTGGGCTGCTGGCGTTGGTCCATGCTTCTCCTCTGCTCCCTGCTTCCTCCATGTTGATTTCAGCGTGGGGAGGGTGCGCGCGCGCGCTTGCGCGCACGTGCACGCCGTCTTTTATGGCGTCCTCGTGCATAGGGGGGGCGGGCCGGCTGGTCTTTCCCTTCTGAGAGCGGTGGAGAAAGGACACAGAGCGCGCAGCTGAGCCATTTTTTTGGCATGCAGTGACACCTAGTGGCGGTTGGTGGATCTTCAGGTCTGGACTTAAAGTCCACTTTGACCAAGAAAAAAAAAAATAAAAAATTTTTTTTTCCATAGCCTGTTCTTATTTGTTCACTCCTAGCTACAACAGTCGGGTGTTGGCTACAGGGGTGTCTCAAGGTTGTGCAATGGCTCCCAAGGGATCAGGACCAGCTAAGGCTGCAAAAGGTGCCAAAGAACAAGTCTCCATCGGGGTCAGTGGATTTGGGTCAGGATGAATGAATGAATGAATGAATGAAAACTTATATAGCGCAGCACATGCGAACTGAATCGCCTCTGGGCGATGGTCCCACCCTCGCTAGATAGGCCACTGAGTAGCATCTTACAGGAGCCATTGAGGGTGCTGGGGGCAGAGGCGGCCCCCAATCCACCTATTCCCGTTTACGTAACGGAAGAAATGCTAGCGACCACCCTGGGTGGGCTAGAGGAAAGGTTAACGGCTTTGATTGCCCGCTCTTTGCCAGGTGGCAAACGGGCTAGATCCCCGTCACCTAGATTGGTGTTTTCAGATGCGGGGTCTCCTCGCCGGAGGAACAGGACCCACAAGGGGATCAAGCGGACCAGAGTCCCGACGGGTCAGACATGGAGGGTTCCACTCTAGAGAATTTTTTTCGGCTTCTCAAGCGGAGAGCCTGTGGATCCAGTCTCTGACAGATATTGTTCGCACTGCTTTTAAAAAACTTCCAGTGTCAGAACTATTAGCCCCTACAGTATCCTCATTAGGTTCTTTAAAGGCACCATTAACTTGGGTGTCTTTTCCAATTCACCCCCTTCTGGAGAGCGTGTTTTTTTTCAGGATTGGGCTCGACCTGATAGGATCTTTTTCCCTCCTAAAAGGTTCACTATTTTCTATCCTATGGAAGAAAAATTTGCAAAGAAATGGGCACTCCCTACTGTGGACGCGGCCATTTCCTGCGTGAATACATCCCTGACCTGTCCGGTTGGAAATGTCCAGATGTTCAGAGATCCGGCCGACAAAAAATTGGAGACCCTACTGAAGGCTTCGTTTACCACAGTAGGTGCCGTGGTTCAGCCAGCAGTGGCAGCCATTGGCGTTTGTCAGGCTTTAAAGAAACAGTTGTTAAAAGGACATGCCGGCTCAGCAGACTCGTGAATTAGCAGACCTCCCAAGGGCTCTCTGCTTTGCAATAGATGCTATTAAGGACTCTGTTCAACGGGCGTCCTGTCTATCTCTGCTGTTGGTTCATATGCGTCGTCTTTTGTGGCTAAAGAACTGATCAGCAGAGGCACCCTGCAAAAAACTTTTAGCAGGATTTCCCTTTCAGGGTGGAAGACTATTCGGTGAAGACCTAGATAAATATATCCAAACCATATCAAGTGGTAAAAGTTTTTCCTTACCGGTCAAGAAAAGACCACGCGGGCCCGCGTTTAAGCGACGGGCCTTTTACTGGCTCGGCCCCTTCAGCTTCCCGTCAGTATCGACGGCCTCCCGGGCGTTCAACATTTAATAGCCGCCCACAGGGACAAGCCGCGGCAAACAAGAGGCCATGGTCTCGCAAGCCGGCTAAACCTGTCATCAAGTCAGATTCATGAAGGGGCGCCCCCCACTCTCTTGGGTGGGCGGAAGACTTCGGTTTTTCTCCGAAGTGTGGAAAGCCAGAATTCCCGACTCTTGGGTTCGGTTCGTGGTAGCCACGGGCTACAAACTAGAGTTTCGAGAAGTCCCCCCTCCTCATTTTCGGGGGTCAAAGTCTTCCAAGCGGCCCATTAAAGAGGACCTCTCTCGTAAAGGCATTGAATCGCCTCTGGCTCCAAGGAGTAATTGTAGAAGTACCAACCCAGGAATGGGGTCTGGGATTCTATTCCAACCTTTTTCATAAATACCCAATGGTGATGTCAGGCCTATCTTAGACCTCAAACGCCTAAATCGCTTTCTAAGATATAGACCTTTCGTATGGAATCCATACGTTCGGTGGCAGCCAGCCTACATCATGACGACTTTCTAGCATCTATAGACATAAAGGATGCTTATCTGCACATGCCAATCTACCCGGCACATCACAAGTTTCTTCATTTTATGATAAATCAACGTCATTTCCAGTTCGTAGCCCTCCCTTTCGGGTTGGCAACAGCTCCGCGGGTATCCACAAAGGTGTTAGCCCCGGTGCTGGCCGTCCTAAGGACAGAAGGCATTTTGGTCCTGGTATACCTGGACGATCTCCTGCTTATCGACAGATCAGCTTCCAACCTCAATCATGCAGTAGTCCGCACAGTTCGGCATCTAGAGGAGTTTGGGTGGATTTTGAACCAAGAAAAATCAAGGTTGCAACCCACAAAACAGTTAGAATTCTAGGCCTTCGGCTAGATACAGTCGGCCAGAGGATATTTTTTCCTCAAGCAAAAGTCAGGTCATTGACTCAAACAGTTCAAATAGTCTTAGGCAAGAAGAGGCCGACTATTCGCCTAGGCATACGACTGCTGGGGAAGAGGGTGGCCGCCTTCGAAGCAGTGCCCTATGCCCAGATCCATACCAGAGTTCTCCAGGCAGCCATTCTCTCTGCTTGAAACAAGTCCATGCAGGCACTAGACCGCCGGTTAGTTCTCTCAGGGGTCCGGTGCAGCCTGTTCTGGTGGCTGGTCCCTCAATATTTGTCAAAGGGGAAATCCTTTTGCCCCATCACATGGAAAATGTTAGGAAGACTGACCCAGCAGGGACAGTGATAGGAGGCAGACTGCTTCCCAGTAATATCCTACAGATCAGAGCTGCTCGGTTGGCCCTGGTCGTCTGGACTCTCCCCCTTCGGGGTCTGCCAGTAAGGGTACAGTCCGACAATGCCACGGCAGTGGCATACATAAACCACCAGGGGGGCACGAGGAGCCTAGTGGCTCAAAGGGAAGTAAACCTGATTTCTCATGGGCCGAAGCCCATGTACCCTGCATCTCGGCAGTGTTCATCCCAGGGATAGACAATTCTCAAGCAGATTTTTGAATCTTCAACAGTTGCTCCCGGGGGATTGGTCTCTTCACCCCAGGTATTCCAAGACATTTGCCAAGGATTCAGAGTTCCGATGTAGACATCATGGCAACGAGAGTCAACAAGGAATTGGACAAATTCGTATCCTGAGCCAGGGATCCCTCGGCCTACGGGACCAATGCGTTGGTTTGCCTCTGGCACCAGTTGTCTCTCCTGTATGCGTTCCCTCCACTGCAGATGATTCCCCGCCTTCTACGAAGGATCAGGGTGGAGCGCAGGCCTGTGATCCTGGTGGCCCCAGCCTGGCCCAGGAGGGCTGGGTACGCGCCCATCGTGAGGATGTCAGTAGGGGCACCGGGGCCACTCCCCCTGCGCCCAGACCTGTTATCTCAGGGCACGATATGCCACCCTGCTTCACAGCAGCTAGATTTGATGGCTTGGCGGCTGAATCCCTAATTCTTAAGGGCAGAGGCCTCTCAGCCCAGATCATATCTACGTTGATTCTGGCTAGGAAACCAGTCTCTAGAAATATCTATTACAGAGTCTGGAGGACCTATGGGGAGTGATGCAAGTCTCAAAGAGGGCATCCTCGTAAGTTTTATCGACATGATCTTGCGATTCCTCCAGGTTGGCGTTGATAAGGGATTAGCTCTTAGTACTCTAAAGGGGCAGGTGTCTGCCTTATCGATATGGTTTCAAAGGCCTTTGGCCGCGCATTCGCTTGTGAAAACCTTCTTGCAGGGGGTCTTGCATGTAAATCCCCCTATTAGAGCTCCCCGCTGCCCCTGGAATTTAAAACTCGTCTTGTCAGCTTTACAAAGACAACCGTTTGAACCTCTGACAGAAATCCCTCTTGTGCTGCTAACCCGAAAGTCGGTTTTCTTGGGGGGCTATGGCTTCGGCCAGAAGGGTCTCCGAGCTGGCAGCCTTGTCTTGCAGGGAACCCGTACTGATTCGGCATAAGGTCAGAGTGGTTCTGCGGCCTCAACCTTCTTTCCTTCCTAAGGTCATATGCAGTTTTCACTTGAATCAGGACCTAGTCCTACCATCCTTCTTTCCTACTTCCCAGTCCAGAGAGGAAAGACTGCTTCATACTTTGGACGTGGTCCGAGCCATGAGGGTTTATCTCAGGGCTACAGAGAAGATTCGGAAAACAGATGTGCTTTTTGTTCTTCCGGATGGCCCCAAAAAGGGTCAGCCGGCTGCCAAGTCTTCCTTGGCTAGGTGGATTAAGCAGCTGATTTTTCAGGCCTATGGTCTGAAGCGCATTCCACCTCCCTTATAAGTTAAAGCCCATTCTACGAGGGCCATGAGTGCCTCTTGGGCGGCACACCATCAGATCTCTATGGCACAGGTTTGCAAAGCGGCAACCTGGTCTTCCGTACATACGTTTATTAAATTGTATAAGTTGGACGTCGCAAAAGCTACGGACGCAGTATTTGGGCAGGCGGTCCTACGGGCAGCAGTATAGAATCCTCTGGCCCGGTTCACGCCCCCTTGTTTTTCTGTTGGTGGAGCTATTTTTTCTCCTGATAATGTTTTTATTTGGCTATTCTTGGCCTTACGGTCTCCCTCCCTTCATAGAGCATTGCTTTAGGACATCCCAAGTGTAATGGCTATGCGCTCTGTGTCCCGTGATGTACGATAAAGAAAAAAGGATTTTTAATAAACGGCTTACCTGTAAAAATCCTTTTCTTGAAGTACATCACGGGACACAGAGCTCCCACCCCTCTTTTGGGGAACATTGTGTAACCTCGGAGGAATTGCTTGCTACAAAACTGAAGCACTCCCAGTGGGAGGGGGTTATATAGGGAGGAAACTTCCTGTGAAATTGATTACACCAGTGTCCACACCTGAAGGTACCCATATAACCCAAGTGTAATGGCTATGCCCTCTGTGTCCCGTGATGTACTTCAAGAAAAGGATTTTACAGGTAAGCTGTTTATTAAAAATCCTTTTTTTACTCATGGACTTTCTGTCAAAAAGTTCCTCGGCAAAGGCACTAAATGATTGCACCCGTGTGCAACTGGCCTAAAATGCCTATAGTTATCCTTGCTACAGATAGGATTCTTTAGGAAGTAACGTTGGCATGAAATGGAGCTGCACAAAGCATCTTTTTTTTTTTTTTTTAGACTTGACGCCATCTCGAGGGACTAATCTTACAGTAAACACAATGCTAATTTACATGATTTCAAGTGATTACGCTGAGAGAAAATCTCTCACAATTACACTTTGCAGCAATCGCTCCCTTTTACATTGACTGATCTGAGTTGTTTGCATTATGCAATTTTTTTTTTTTTTTATAAGATGTGTGATTATCTCTTTGAGTTATGCAGTGCTATATCTTAAAGTGGAACTAAAACTATAAGCAGATATTTACCTTGCCTCTCCCCAAAACATTTGCAGTATATAAAAATTCAGAGGTCAGATCAGGAAGTGGCACCCAGCAGGCCCACAATGCACTTTATGTACCATGCATAGCATGAGTCGGCTTGGAACAGTACTGAATAAGCACCAGCATGCTGTTTATATTTCTATGGACTGCCCCTGAATAATTTAATGGACAGCCATAGGGTCAAGAAATAAGTCACAAAGCAATACTGTTTGAGATGCCTCAAATAAAATCTGCCTTTTGTCAGTTTAGGGGATAAATATTTAATTTATTAGCTTTATTGCAAGTGATATATCACAATTCCAGTGAATACCTTTGGAAGAATTGTGTCTTCCACTTGACAAAGCTCAATTAAAAGATTAACTGAGCCAGGTGGAACATTAATGGCCCAACAATGACTACATTCTATTGGAGGCAATCACTGTTCACATATTCAGACATCTGCAAGGGTTGTGGCTGTCTAATTACAATATACAGTAAAAACTTGGTTTTAAAGTAACTTGGTTTGAGAGCATTTTTCAAGACCAGCAACATTTTTTTAATACATTTTGACTTAATATACAAGCAATGTCTTGGTGTAAGAGTAGTGTCATGTCACAACGGAGTATAAAATAGAAGAGAGGTGCCTCTAAGTGTAGCAATATGGTTACAACATTTAGAAACTCGCATGGTTGATGATTAAAAGAGGCACATCAAGTATGCAGGCATCCAGGGTAAAGCTGTCCACATAGACCATTCTTCTCACTGCCATTGATGTTGTTCCTTCCCCGCTGCATTCCACGAGCGGTTCAAGCCTCACTTTCAGATCGTTCTACTCCAGGGTAGTCTTCCCAGTTACGATTGCAGACTGACAGAGGTGAGAGCCAGCCATGCGGAGGACGGTCTATGTGGATCTTTTCACCCTGGATGCCTGCATACTTAGATGTGCCTCTTTTAATCATCAACCATGGGAGTTGCTAAATGTTGCACCTTCATTAAATGTAACCATATTGATATACTTGGAGGCGCCCCTCTTCTCTGTTTATACTCCGTGACATGATGCTATCCAAGGTTTGACTGTACATAGATTCCTCCATTCATCTGTTTAGTGTGGTTGGAGATTCCATTGACCCACTGGGCAGATAGAGTGAAATCCTGCCTTGCATGGCTAACCTTAGGCCCCTTTCAGACACGCGGACGCGGATGGAGTTCACATCAGTTTGTCATCCGGTTTTTAAAAGTTTTTTTACATCCACCAACTTGAAGTCTTTAACTACTCGAGTCCCAGAGCCATTTTACAATGCAAAAACGGACTGTTTTTTTCCCCTCTGATTTCAACGGAAGAATAAAGATGTTGACGTAAGCGGATGTAAACTGATGATCATTCATTTACATCAGTTTTTTTTCATAGAGATGCATCAATATCCATGTTTCTTTTGTCAACAAATGGATGGAAAATAGACATGGATGGAAAATAAACGGTCGACATGTGTGAAGGAGGCTTTACACCAACAAGAACATTTAATTATTTGTTGTTCCCTTCTATGCGATTTGTTTTTACCTGCTGTTCTAGCCTACTTGAGTGTTAGATATGGAGACTAGTTAATGAACAAATTCAAATGTCAAGTCTCTTTTATATAACCAGTTTAATGTATTTGCATCAGTTTAAACTATACATTTTAAATTCACAACCCTGGTTGAGCAATAAAACATTTAACCACTCTAATGTAAATCAAAAATTCTACCTTATTGCTAATTTAAATCAATAACAGTTGTGAGTCCAGTATGGTCATAAAACGTATATAATATTTTGTTGGGTCGTTAACATAAAGCTCTATACAAAGGTTTCCAGAATAATGTATACCCGTAAACAAGCGTGTACATTCTCACCATTCCTGTCACCTGCACCGCTGAATGCTGCTTTGTTGCAGTGAAATGATCCTCCAGAATCTGTTGAGTAACTGACACTTCTGAGATTGTCCATCTCCTTGGTCCTCCACAGCTCTCGCTGCTTCCTCCTGATGGCCTTCATGTTCTTCGGCTGACCTCCACACCATTACAGGAGACAAGCGAGAGCTACTGGGGACCAAAGAAAAGAAACTGAAGTGTCATGTTCCCAGGAGACTTTGGGGACCATTTCCCTGCAACTGAGCAATATTTAGCAGTGCAGGTGGCAGGAAAGGTGAGTATGTACATTATTCTTTTACAGAAATGCATTTTCTTTGCCAACTTTGGTAAAGGGACTGGGTCTCTTTAAGAAATGACAAAATACTACTAGAATTCAGCTTTTGGCGATTGGTGTCCCTGTAGAACACACATACTCCAAACTGTGCCAACGTTATGTTACTCTGTAGACATGTTTGAACTGAAAGGTCGCATGGCCTTTAATAGACATTAGATGCCAACGCCGATTGTTTGATAATGTTTAGCTGTTCCCGGCATTCCCAAGAGTAGGTTTAAAATACTACTGCTGGATATGAATATTGCTTTAGTTACCTGAGGCTCTCTAAACCATTTTGTTTTTATGATCATCTGTTTCTGTCCTTGAACCATGCTTTATGAAGGAGACACAGCGTTTGCGTTGGATAATTGTGGCCTGTAGCTTCCGGTAAATCAGACACAGGATGACATATTGTTAATACGGAACATAAAGGCATTAGTCAAATTTGTTCTCCTGATGATTTATCTTTTCCAGTCTGAGCAAAAAGTGTTAACACTGTGACGGAAAGGTGTTATTAGAGATGTCCTAAAGCAGAACATTGGTCTGGCAGTAGAATGAATTCTGTGATTATCTGTGTGCAGTGCTGGGGCTGCCTGCTCCTACACCTCGGCTTACGTGCCTGCATTTGGATTCCTGCCACTTCCCAAGCATCCTGTTGGCCTAAATTACATTGATTGCTTACATGTCGATAAATGTCATGAATTGTAGTTAGTGTCTTCATGACTTACAGGGCCAGTGAGTTGATTGCACTGCAGTCATCTGTTTTATCATTCATTAGGTGTTAGGTAACTCATCTCTGTAACCTGTAATGTATTTCCATTAACCCTTGTCGAGAGATTGAATTCACGCAAGAAAAAGTGATCTTTAATTTCTGCTGCCTAGTGTCTATATTGCATCTAATTGGGAGTTAATGTGTATTTCTACTTTTTGCAGTCAAATATGAGAAAACAAATTAAAATCTTTGAAGGCCACGTGCTTTCTTATATTGAAAGCGTATTTTCTGATGCCTTTTCTCCGGCAGGAGTTTAGCAGCAGAAAAACATGTTTAAAAAGGTATGTTGTTTTTTTGCCTGCGCGTTTAACAGTCTGACCAACAAAATGCGTAATTTATTCTGGCCTTTTTGACCTCTTTCTCCTTCAGGAGTTTTGCAGCAGAAAAATACAGTAAGAAGCTTAGTTTTTAGAGATAATTCATGTTTACATGTCTGGCATTGATGTAATCTAACTTGCCAGAATGCTTAACTATTCTGGCCATTAGAATGTATTAACGTTCCAAGGCACATAAAAGCGCTTTGCGCTAATGCACCTTTCTTTGTGTTTAGGCCTTTCTTAATAAAGTTTTTTGTAGCTTTTACTCTTTTTTTTTTTTTTTCTGACTCTAAACTCCTTGAAACTCCTATTGTGTGCTTGGAGAAAAATGCTAAAATGAATGGGTGTTTGGAGGCAGGGAAAAAAAAACTGAAGGCGTTGTGTGTTTTTTTTTTTTAGGGAGTTAAAGCTGAGTTCCACCGAAATAAAATAAGTCAGCAGCTACAAATACTGCAGCTGGTGACTTTTAATATACTGTATGGATACTTGCCTGTTCTGGGCGCCCACAATGTCGACACCCGAAGCCTATCTGTCCCTCAGGTGCTGCCACCGCCATCTTCGGTAAGGCAATGGGGAAGTGAAGCCATGCGTGAGTTGCACTGTGTGATCCCACTGGTCCTCGCTGTCTTCTGGGACCTGTATATCTCCCAAAAGACAGCAGGGGGGAGGCGGAGAAGACTCCAGACGTGGTGTAGGTCACTGCGGCGACTTATGCCCAGAAGTGGGAGCAAATACCTGTTTTACATAGGTATCTGTTCCCTCCTCCCCCTGAAAGGTGTCAAATGTGACACGGGGGGGGGGGGGGGGAGAGATTCCGAAAAGCAGAATCCAGAATCTATTGACCAGAATGCTTTTTTTTTTTTTTTCCTTCAGCTTGTAGAAGCAGCTCCGTTTTAGTCAATATTTCTATGCACATTAGTTGAGTTTACGGGCATATTTTCAGTGGAGCATTTAGAGGCAGGAAAAAAAAAGAGAATCACGATTTTGAGAGCAAGTTTCAGGCAGAAAAAAAGCCGCATTCACACCTGGGCATTTGGACTTGTGGGCAGATTTGCCGCCATTCTGCCCGCGATTTTAAAACACCCAGGTGTAAATGACAAAACACACCACGCACATTTCAGATGCCATTCATTTAAATGGTACCTAAAAACACGGTGCGATTCTGCCGCGATTGTCACACAATAAATCATGCTGCAGTCGCTGCCAATCTCCTGAAGGTTGTCGGCTGAAAAAAGTTTGGGAGCTTCTTTTGGGCAACATGCTTTACGCAATGGCAGTTTGCTGCACGACCATCGCAGCAGACCTGGTCCATGTTAAAGGGGTGTTCCACCCAAAAAAATGACCCCTTCTGAATCCACTCCTCACCCCCATACATGCCACATTTGGCATGTAATTTTTTTGGGGGGGGAGTGGGGGCTTCAGTAGGAGTGGGACTTCCTGTCCCACTTCCTGCTTCCGCCGAGGGGCTGGTTAGGCGATTAAGCTTAATCGCCTACACCAGCCCCCTCCCTGTAGGCGATCACATGGGACACTGACAGGTCCCATGCGATCGCCTCTCCAATCAGCGGCGAGCCGCGCCGCGCACGCATGCGCAGTACGGCTCGCGCATGCGCAGTGGGTGCCCGGCCGTGAAGCCGACGGCTGTCACGGCTGGGTGCCCACAGTCAGGATGGAGACGCCGGCCGGGGAGGGGGGCAGAGGAGCGGAGCCCCGGTCGGCGCGTCGCTGGAACGCAGGAGCAGGTAAGTGAGTGTTTATTAAAAGCCAGCAGCTACACTTTTTGTAGCTGCTGACTTTTAATAAACACAACTTAGGGCTGGAACACCCCTTTAAGTGCCATTCAAATGAATGGCATCTGAAATTTGCAATTTGTCATTCACACCTCAGCGTTTTGAAATTGCTGGCAAAATTGTGGCAAATATGCCTGTGATTCAAAATGCCCACTAAGCATTAGCTCATAGTTGTTTTTAAGGAGCATGTGTCTGTGTCATAGCTGTGTGGTGTATCCCAACAGAAAGGCTGAGGACATGGTAAGCTCCCTCTAATGTACAATGAAGAAGGCCCATTTCTCAATTTTTAACAGTTTGTTAGGACAGTGTCCAGTGTTATAACTGAGGAGATATATGCCAACACAGTACAGACAGAGTTAAACAAAGAGAATGATGTAGGATTTTCCTTGCTTGAGTT
The DNA here is from genome assembly GCA_029574335.1 of Rana kukunoris. Classification (NCBI taxonomy): domain Eukaryota; kingdom Metazoa; phylum Chordata; class Amphibia; order Anura; family Ranidae; genus Rana; species Rana kukunoris. Next base: position 47,393 of record JAJQKJ010001289.1, read on the forward strand.
TCGAAAATTGAGCATCTAAAAAGATGGAGACTATTTATTTTTATGATTTTTTTTTTCTTTTTTTTTTTTTTAAGTCATGCTATAAAATGGGGACATGTAACACATATAAATGGGTATTATCCCAATCTGACTGCAAAATACTGAAATCTCACTTTGTTATGCTTCTGCATGTTCTTGAATTAAGTAGGTTGTGCTTAATTACTAGTATTCAGTTTAGTCTCTGGCATGGTATAAGAAATGAGCCAAAGATCAAGCAGACTTAGTTGCCAGTTTGCCAGATTAATGGGATAATGTCTTTTACATCTACAGTAGATTGGTTTGCTGGAGACATGGTAATAGCCTTTGGAGGAGTAATCAGAACTGATCTTGTAATTGTATTAACGGTCTACATCTCATCTCTCCTGTTGACCCCTTTGTAAATGACTGCAATTATCATCTGTATTAAACTGACTTGGGTCACATTTAGCCAAATAAATTCTCTAGATGGGATCTTGACTAGGTTTGACGCTGTGCTCTTTAGCTTCTTTCGTAGGAGAGTAAATTCACGTGTTAATGTCTTTTTAACCACTTAAGGACCGAGCCTGTTTTTCAGACTCTGTGTTTACACGTTTAAAACAGGTTTTTTTTGCTACAAAATTACTTGGAACCCCCAAACATTATATATATATTTTTTCTAACACCCTAGAGAATAAAATGGCGGTCATTGCACTACTTTTTGTCACACCGTTTTTGCGCAGCGGTCTTACAAGCACATTTTTTTTTTTTTATATTGTGAAAGATAATCTTACGCCGAGTAAATGATACCCAACATGTCACGCTTCATAATTGTGCCCGCTCGTGGAATGGCGTCAAACTTTTACCCTTAAAAATCTCCATAGGCTACGTTTAAAAAAATTCTATAGGTTGCATCTTTTGAGCTTGAGAGGTCTAGGGCTAGAATTATTGCTCACACTCCAATGATCGCTGCGATACCTCACTCGGTTTGAACATTGTTTTCATATGCGGGCGTGACTCGTGTATGCGTTTGATTCTGCGCGCAAGCTCGTCGGGACGGGGCATTTTTTTTATTACCATATTTATCGGCATATACTGCGCACTTTTTTCCCCTTAAAATAAGGGGAAAATTGTGGTTGCGCGATATACGCTGATACCCGCTTCCCGCACTCAGTTTGAACAGAGCCACCTAAATATACCGAGTACAGTACACTCGGGTACATTTGGCCAGGCTCGGCTTCGCTCGTAGTCACGCTCTGTGATGTTTATGCGTGAGAAGCCAAGCATGCCCGAGTGTACTGCACTCTCTATATGTCGGTGGAGGCTTCAAACTGAGCGCGGGAATTCGACTCGGACAGCGCTGGAGAAGCCGGGAGGACACCACCGAGGCCGCAGACGGACGCCGGACCGGACGATGGACGCCGGGCAAGACACCAAAACTGTAAGTAATAAAAAAATACAATTTACAGGAATTTCTGGGCTACTTTAGGGGTGCGCGCTATGTGCGGAAGCGCGCAATACCCCGATAAATACGGTATTTTTTATTTTTTTTTGCAAAAAATAAAAAGGGTCACTTTTATTCCTATTAAAAGGAATGTAAACATCCCTTGTAATAGAAAAAAAGCATGACAGGTCCTCTTAAATCTTCTGCCGCCAATAACGGTGATCTCGCGGCGAAGGTTAATGAGATTTGTAAATAATTGTATTCTGTTTTTATGTAGATTTTACAAAATGTTCCAACTTTTTTGGAATCGGGATTGTAATTACTGTTAATTACGACTTAAGTACAACCAGCCTGCCTTATTTTTTTTCTTATCAGTCAGTGCTTCCGGCTATAGCTGGCAATACGGCTCAGTGTTTTCTGTGGTGGGGAATCTCTCCGCTGTTAAAACACAGCACAGTGGGAATGCTTCCTCATCCACCTTGAATGGGTGGATGAGGGGGGAATAGGATATTGTTTTTCTTCATTTAAAGAGGCAGTAAACCCTGATGGGTTTTACTTTTTTTTTTTCCCCTGCAAAGTAAAAGCATAATGGGCTAGTATGGATCACAGGCTAGCCCATTATGTGGCACTTACCTGCAAACGATGCCCACATTGTGGCCGCATACATCTGAGCCCACGTGACGTCACTCCCATGCATGCTCGCAGGAACCATCAGGAGCCGCACTTGCTAGTGAAGAAATAACACGGAGGGCCGTTTCTTCACAGGGCATGCACTGATGACATTGGCGCAAGCTTATATGGTAAATCTCTTCTAAACCATGCAGGTTTAAGAGATATTTACAGTACCTACAAGTAAATCTTAATATAGGCTTACCTGTAGCTACAAGTGGTGTAACAGCATTTATAACCACTTTAACCTACAGGTTAAAAAAAAAAAAAAAAAAGATTGTTTGGCCAGTTTTAGGCCTAGTTTACACTTGTGGTTTTGGGTGTGGGAGGGTAAAAACAGGCAATTGTGCTGTGTTTAAAAAGCACCCCCCCACAAAGCTGAAAAAGTAGACGTATGGTAGAATAAAAATGCATGGCAAATATTATCCTTCTGCTACATTTAGTACTGCTGAACGTGGCATATTTCAATTGAATGGGAATGGAAATTCTACTTAATAGGAGGCGAAATTGCATGTCTATAAATATATAATATCATTTATAGTGTGTATGTATGTATGTATGTATGTATGCGTGTGTGTGTGTGTATATATATATAATCATAGGCGTGCGCACAGGGTGTGCCAGGTGTGCCCAGGCACATCCTAATCACCCTGTGCAGAACGGATTCCCCCTACTGACCTGGATCCCCCTACTTCCCATCACAGCACTGCCGGCTTCCCTCCTCTCCCACCCGTTGTTGCTGTGAATGTTTTAGGATGAGTGGGGGAAGGGGCCAGTAAATAAGCCATTTACCAGCCCCTTCCCTTTCTGAATGAACTTCGTGAGTGATCGGTATAGTGTGTTTGAGCTTTGGGGTGCACACCCTAATGCCAAAGGCTGCGCACACCTATGAATATAATATAATTAGTTTTACCATTACATAATTTCCTCTTACTATCACAGTAACACCAGACAGGAAAGGAGGGAAAATCTCCACAGCTACACAGGCAGAAATAAATATACCCCCCCCCCTTTTTTTTTTTTTTTGGCTGGCTTCACTTTGTCTTGGTAAATGTTTGTCACCCTGATTGTAAGTAAGAGGGAAGCTCTAGCCGAGCCCTAGACAGGAAAAACAAATCTTTCCCTTCTCCATCCAAATCCATTTTGGCCAGACTTATATTTTAATCTGAGTCTGGAGTTTCTCTCTAAAGTGTTTCCATCTGATAAAATGCAGGTTAGTTTACAATAATCCCATTTATTGCTTTGCTTGTTTCAGCCCTCGCTATTAAAGCCACTTGTTATGTGTGTCTGTCACAACTAGTTTGAGTTAATGCCTCAATCCTTGTAATAGTTGTGTGATAGAAATATATGGTGTCTGATCCATTTCATCTGGCAGACCTAGTTCTAAACCTCTTTGGTTATTAGCTCGGGCCAGCCACTCGGAGAAAGATATTGCAATTTGTTCCTCTCCCTGCTAGGTCACGCTTCACTTGCGCACATTACCATGATGTTTACAATGGGGCCTTGTAATATTCTCCATGCATATTTATGTGTTTGTGTTACACTTAGTTAGCAGGAGATGCACTGCTCTCTTCATGAGTGACAAATGGGGAGAGATACACTTTTCAAATAGCATTGTAACAAGTTCGGCCATATCACATGCTAATGAAAGCAGACTATTTAACATTCTGGGAGTTTTTATAGTGCCTTTTTACAGCTTTTTTTTTTTTTTTTTTTTATAGCAATAAATATCACACTCTACCTCCTAATTGCTAATGCTTGTGAAGGCATTGATGGGCTGACTACAATTATGTTTGGAGAAAAAAAGTAAAGCAAGCAGATATTTTGCAAGGTAGTGATTAGGTGTGGGTGTTATTTACCTGTATATTGCAGGGGACTGGAAATCAGTCAAGAAATTATTGAAAGGGAACCTACTAAAGCAGGGGTATTGAATTAAAATGAATGTAGGTGCAATTGTTAAAATCTCAGGTTTGTGTTATGACTGTATGCAGTCATTCTTTTAATAAATAGACCCCCAATCACAGTTCTGCTTACATGAAGTGTCCCTATTACATCAGGTATACTTATTACAGTGCCCCCTTACTTTGGGGGCCCCATCAGAGTGCCTCCTTACATCAAACCTCCCCATCACAGGTTCTCCCTTAGATCAGGTGTCGATATCAGAGTGCTCCCTTACATTATTTGTCCCCCTCACAGTGCTTTCTTACATTGGGTCCTCCTCGCAGTGCCCCCTTACATTGGGTGCCCCTTAGCGTGCCCCTTTACACAGGACATCCCTATCAGAGTGCCCCCTTAGACCGGACGTTCCCCGTCGCAGTGCCCCCTTAGACTGGACATTCCCATCAGAGTGCCCCCATAAGACCAGACGTTCCCCGTCGCACTGATCCATAAGACCGGACGTTCCCCGTCGCAGTGCCCCCATAAGACCAGACGTTCCCCGTCGCAGTGCCCCCATAAGACCAGACGTTCCCCGTCGCAGTGCCCCCATAAGACCAGACGTTCCCCGTCGCAGTGCCCCCATAAGACCAGACGTTCCCCGTCGCAGTGCCCCCATAAGACCAGACGTTCCCCGTCGCAGTGCCCCCATAAGACCAGACGTTCCCCGTCGCAGTGCCCCCATAAGACCAGACGTTCCCCGTCGCAGTGCCCCCATAAGACCAGACGTTCCCCGTCGCAGTGCCCCCATAAGACCAGACGTTCCCCGTCGCAGTGCCCCCATAAGACCAGACGTTCCCCGTCGCAGTGCCCCCATAAGACCAGACGTTCCCCGTCGCAGTGCCCCCATAAGACCAGACGTTCCCCGTCGCAGTGCCCCCATAAGACCAGACGTTCCCCGTCGCAGTGCCCCCATAAGACCAGACGTTCCCCGTCGCAGTGCCCCCATAAGACCAGACGTTCCCCGTCGCAGTGCCCCCATAAGACCAGACGTTCCCCGTCGCAGTGCCCCCATAAGACCAGACGTTTCCCCGTCGCAGTGCCCCCATAAGACCAGACGTTCCCCGTCGCAGTGCCCCCATAAGACCAGACGTTCCCCGTCGCAGTGCCCCCATAAGACCAGACGTTCCCCGTCGCACTGATAAGACGGACGTTCCCCGTCGCATGCCCCCAAGACCAGACGTTCCCCGTCGCAGTGCCCCCATAAGACCAGACGTTCCCCGTCGCAGTGCCCCCATAAGACCAGACGTTCCCCGTCGCAGTGCCCCCATAAGACCAGACGTTCCCCGTCGCAGTGCCCCCATAAGACCAGACGTTCCCCGTCGCAGTGCCCCCATAAGACCAGACGTTCCCCGTCGCAGTGCCCCCATAAGACCAGACGTTCCCCGTCGCAGTGCCCCCATAAGACCAGACGTTCCCCGTCGCAGTGCCCCCATAAGACCAGACGTTCCCCGTCGCAGTGCCCCCATAAGACCAGACGTTCCCCGTCGCAGTGCCCCCATAAGACCAGACGTTCCCCGTCGCAGTGCCCCCATAAGACCGGACGTTCCCCGTCGCAGTGCCCCCATAAGACCAGACGTTCCCCGTCGCAGTGCCCCCATAAGACCAGACGTTCCCCGTCGCAGTGCCCCCATAAGACCAGACGTTCCCCGTCGCAGTGCCCCCATAAGACCAGACGTTCCCCGTCGCAGTGCCCCCATAAGACCAGACGTTCCCCGTCGCAGTGCCCCCATAAGACCAGACGTTCCCCGTCGCAGTGCCCCCATAAGACCAGACGTTCCCCGTCGCAGTGCCCCCATAAGACCAGACGTTCCCCGTCGCAGTGCCCCCATAAGACCAGACGTTCCCCGTCGCAGTGCCCCCATAAGACCAGACGTTCCCCGTCGCAGTGCCCCCATAAGACCAGACGTTCCCCGTCGCAGTGCCCCCATAAGACCAGACGTTCCCCGTCGCAGTGCCCCCATAAGACCAGACGTTCCCCGTCGCAGTGCCCCCATAAGACCAGACGTTCCCCGTCGCAGTGCCCCCATAAGACCAGACGTTCCCCGTCGCATTGCCCCCATAAGACCAGACGTTCCCCGTCGCAGTGCCCCCATAAGACCAGACGTTCCCCGTCGCAGTGCCCCCATAAGACCAGACGTTCACCGTCGCAGTGCCCCCATAAGACCAGACGTTCCCCGTCGCAGTGCCCCCATAAGACCAGACGTTCCCCGTCGCAGTGCCCCCATAAGACCAGACGTTCCCCGTCGCAGTGCCCCCATAAGACCAGACGTTCCCCGTCGCAGTGCCCCCATAAGACCAGACGTTCCCCGTCGCAGTGCCCCCATAAGACCAGACGTTCCCCGTCGCAGTGCCCCCATAAGACCAGACGTTCCCCGTCGCAGTGCCCCCATAAGACCAGACGTTCCCCGTCGCAGTGCCCCCAAGACCAGACGTTCCCCGTCGCAGTGCCCCCATAAGACCAGACGTTCCCCGTCGCAGTGCCCCCATAAGACCAGACGTTCCCCGTCGCAGTGCCCCCATAAGACCAGACGTTCCCCGTCGCAGTGCCCCCATAAGACCAGACGTTCCCCGTCGCAGTGCCCCCATAAGACCAGACGTTCCCCGTCGCAGTGCCCCCATAAGACCACGCGTTCCCCCGTCGCAGTGCCCCCTTAGACCACGCGTTCCCCCCGTCGCAGTGCCCCCTTAGACCACGCGTTCCCCCCGTCGCAGTGCCCCCTTAGACCACGCGTTCCCCCCGTCGCAGTGCCCCCTTAGACCACGTTCCCCGTCGCAGTGCCCCCTTAGACCACGCGTTCGCCCGTCGCAGTGCCCCCATAAGACCACGACGTTGCCCCGTCGCAGTGCCCCCTTAGACCACGCGTTGCCCCGTCGCAGTGCCCCCTTAGACCACGCGTTGCCCGTCGCAGTGCCCCCTTAGACCACGCGTTGCCCCGTCGCAGTGCCCCCTTAGACCCACGCGTTGCCCCGTCGCAGTGCCCCCTTAGACCACGCGTTGCCCCGTCGCAGTGCCCCCTTAGACCACGCGTTTGCCCCGTCGCAGTGCCCCCTTAGACCAGCGTTGCCCCGTCGCAGTGCCCCCATAAGACCACGTTGCCCCGTCGCAGTGCCCCCTTAGACCACGCGTTGCCCCGTCGCAGTGCCCACTTAGACCACGCGTTGCCCCGTCGCAGTGCCCCCTTAGACCACGTTGCCCCGTCGCAGTGCCCCCTTAGACCACGCGTTGCCCCGTCGCAGTGCCCCCTTAGACCACGCGTTCCCCCCGTCGCAGTGCCCCCTTAGACCACGCGTTCGCCCCGTCGCAGTGCCCCCTTAGACCACGCGTTGCCCCGTCGCAGTGCCCCCTTAGACCACGCGTTGCCCCGTCGCAGTGCCCCCTTAGACCACGCGTTGCCCCGTCGCAGTGCCCCCTTAGACCACGCGTTGCCCCGTCGCAGTGCCCCCTTAGACCACGCGTTGCCCCGTCGCAGTGCCCCCTTAGACCACGCGTTGCCCCGTCGCAGTGCCCCCTTAGACCACGCGTTTGCCCCGTCGCAGTGCCCCCTTAGACCACGCGTCCCCGCAGTGCCCCCTTAGACCACGCGTTGCCCGTCCCAGTGCCCCTTAGACCACGCGTCCCCGCAGTGCCCCCTTAGACCACGCGTTGCCCCGTCGCAGTGCCCCCTTAGACCACGCGTTGCCCCGTCGCAGTGCCCCCATAAGACCAGACGTCCCCGCAGTGCCCCCTAAGACCAGACGTTCCCCGTCGCAGTGCCCCATAAGACCACGCGTTCCCCGTCCAGTGCCCCCATAAGACCAGACGTCCCCAGCAGTGCCCCCTTAGACCACGCGTTTGCCCCCGTCGCAGTGCCCCCTTAGACCACGCGTTGCCCCCCCCCGTCGCAGTGCCCCCTTAGACCACGCGTTGCCCCCCGTCGCAGTGCCCCCTTAGACCACGCGTTGCCCCGTCGCAGTGCCCCCTTAGACCACGCGTTGCCCCGTCGCAGTGCCCCCTTAGACCACGCGTTGCCCCGTCGCAGTGCCCCCCTTAGACCACGCGTCCCCGCAGTGCCCCCTTAGACCACGCGTTGCCCCGTCGCAGTGCCCCCTTAGACCACGCGTTGCCCCGTCGCAGTGCCCCCTTAGACCACGCGTTGCCCCCCCGTCGCAGTGCCCCCTTAGACCACGCGTTGCCCCCCCGTCGCAGTGCCCCCTTAGACCACGCGTTGCCCCCCCGTCGCAGTGCCCCCTTAGACCACGCGTTGCCCCGTCCCGTCGCAGTGCCCCCTTAGACCACGCGTTGCCCCCCGTCGCAGTGCCCCCTTAGACCACGCGTTGCCCCGTCGCAGTGCCCCCTTAGACCACGCGTCCCCGCAGTGCCCCCTTAGACCACGCGTTGCCCCCCGTCCCCTTAGCAGTGCCCCCGCAGTGCCCCCTAGACCACGCGTTGCCCCCGCAGTCCCCCATAAGCAGACGTTCCCCGCCAGTGCCCCCATAAGACCAGACGTTCCCCGTCGCAGTGCCCCCATAAGACCACGCCCCGTCGCAGTGCCCCCATAAGACCAGACGTTCCCAGTCGCAGTGCCCCCTAGACAAGCGTTCCCCCGTCGCAGTGCCCCCTTACCACGCGTTTCCCCCGCCAGTGCCCCCTTAGACCACGCGTCCCCCCGCAGTGCCCCCTTAGACCACGCGGTGCCCCGTCGCAGTGCCCCCTTACCACGCGTTGCCCCCCAGTGCCCCCTTAGACCACGCGTCGCAGTGCCCCCTTAGACCACGCGTTGCCCGTCGCAGTGCCCCCTTACCACGCGTTGCCCCCGCAGTGCCCCCTTAGACCACGCGTCCCCGCAGTGCCCCCTTAGACCACGCGTTGCCCCCCCGTCGCAGTGCCCCCTTAGACCACGCGTTGCCCCCCCCCGTCGCAGTGCCCCCTTAGACCACGCGTTGCCCCCCCGTCGCAGTGCCCCCTTAGACCACGCGTTGCCCCCCGTCGCAGTGCCCCCTTACCACGCGTTGCCCCCCCGTCGCAGTGCCCCCTTAGACCACGCGTTGCCCCCCCGCAGTCCCCCTTAGCAGTGCCCCCTCGCAGTGCCCCTTAGACCACGCGTTGCCCCCCCGTCGCAGTGCCCCCTTAGACCACGCGTTGCCCCCCGTCGCAGTGCCCCCTTAGACCACGCGTTGCCCCCCCGTCGCAGTGCCCCCTTAGACCACGCGTTGCCCCCCCGTCGCAGTGCCCCTTACCCCCCTTAGACCACGCGTTGCCCCCCCGTCGCAGTGCCCCCTTAGACCACGCGTTGCCCCCCCCCGTCGCAGTGCCCCCTTAGACCACGCGTTGCCCCCCCGTCGCAGTGCCCCCTTAGACCACGCGTTGCCCCCCCGTCGCAGTGCCCCCTTAGACCACGCGTTGCCCCCCCGTCGCAGTGCCCCCTTAGACCACGCGTTGCCCCCCCGTCGCAGTCCCCCTTAGCAGTGCCCCCCCGTCGCAGTGCCCCTTAGACCACGCGTTGCCCCCCCGTCGCAGTGCCCCCTTAGACCACGCGTTGCCCCCCCGTCGCAGTGCCCCCTTAGACCACGCGTTGCCCCCCCGTCGCAGTGCCCCCTTAGACCACGCGTTGCCCCCCCGTCGCAGTGCCCCCTTAGACCACGCGTTGCCCCCCCGTCGCAGTGCCCCCTTAGACCACGCGTTGCCCCCCCGCAGTCCCCCTTAGCAGTGCCCCCCCCGTCGCAGTGCCCCCTTAGACCACGCGTTGCCCCCCCGCAGTCCCCCTTAGCAGTGCCCCCCCGTCGCAGTGCCCCCTTAGACCACGCGTTGCCCCCCCGTCGCAGTGCCCCCTTAGACCACGCGTTGCCCCCCCCGCAGTCCCCCTTAGCAGTGCCCCCTCGCAGTGCCCCCCTGTGCCCCCTTAGACCACGCGTTGCCCCCCCGTCGCAGTCCCCCTTAGCAGTGCCCCCCCGTCGCAGTGCCCCCTTAGACCACGCGTTGCCCCCCCGTCGCAGTGCCCCCTTAGACCACGCGTTGCCCCCCCGTCGCAGTGCCCCCTTAGACCACGCGTTGCCCCCCCGTCGCAGTGCCCCCTTAGACCACGCGTTGCCCCCCCGTCGCAGTCCCCCTTAGCAGTGCCCCCCCGTCGCAGTGCCCCCTTAGACCACGCGTTGCCCCCCGTCGCAGTGCCCCCTTAGACCACGCGTTGCCCCCCCGTCGCAGTGCCCCCTTAGACCACGCGTTGCCCCCCCGTCGCAGTGCCCCCTTAGACCACGCGTTGCCCCCCCGTCGCAGTGCCCCCTTAGACCACGCGTTGCCCCCCCGTCGCAGTGCCCCCTTAGACCACGCGTTGCCCCCCCGTCGCAGTGCCCCCTTAGACCACGCGTTGCCCCCCCGTCGCAGTGCCCCCTTAGACCACGCGTTGCCCCCCCGTCGCAGTGCCCCCTTAGACCACGCGTTGTGTTGCCCCCCCGTCGCAGTGCCCCCTTAGACCACGCGTTGCCCCCCCGTCGCAGTGCCCCCTTAGACCACGCGTTGCCCCCCCGTCGCAGTGCCCCCTTAGACCACGCGTTGCCCCCCCGTCGCAGTGCCCCCTTAGACCACGCGTTGCCCCCCCGTCGCAGTGCCCCCTTAGACCACGCGTTGCCCCCCGTCGCAGTGCCCCCTTAGACCACGCGTTGCCCCCCCGTCGCAGTGCCCCCTTAGACCACGCGTTGCCCCCCCGCAGTCCCCTTAGCAGTGCCCCCCCGTCGCAGTGCCCCCTTAGACCACGCGTTGCCCCCCCGTCGCAGTGCCCCCTTAGACCACGCGTTGCCCCCCCGCAGTCCCCCTTAGCAGTGCCCCCCCGTCGCAGTGCCCCCTTAGACCACGCGTTGCCCCCCCGTCGCAGTGCCCCCTTAGACCACGCGTTGCCCCCCCGTCGCAGTGCCCCCTTAGACCACGCGTTGCCCCCCCGTCGCAGTGCCCCCTTAGACCACGCGTTGCCCCCCCGTCGCAGTGCCCCCTTAGACCGCGTTGCCCCCCCGTCGCAGTGCCCCCTTAGCCACGTTGCCCCCCCGTCGCAGTGCCCCCTTAGACCACGCGTTGCCCCCCCGTCGCAGTGCCCCCTTAGACCACGCGTTGCCCCCCCGTCGCAGTGCCCCCTTAGACCACGCGTTGCCCCCCCGTCGCAGTGCCCCCTTAGACCACGCGTTGCCCCCCCGTCGCAGTGCCCCCTTAGACCACGCGTTGCCCCCCCGTCGCAGTGCCCCTTAGACCACGCGTTGCCCCCCCGTCGCAGTGCCCCTTACCACGCGTTGCCCCCCCGTCGCAGTGCCCCTTAGACCACGCGTTGCCCCCCCGTCGCAGTGCCCCCTTACCACGCGTTGCCCCCCCGTCGCAGTGCCCCCTTAGACCACGCGTTGCCCCCCCGTCGCAGTGCCCCCTTAGACCACGCGTTGCCCCCCCGTCGCAGTGCCCCCTTAGACCACGCGTTGCCCCCCGTCGCAGTGCCCCCTTAGACCACGCGTTGCCCCCCCGTCGCAGTGCCCCCTTAGACCACGCGTTGCCCCCCCCGTCGCAGTGCCCCCTTAGACCACGCGTTGCCCCCCCGTCGCAGTGCCCCCTTAGACCACGCGTTGCCCCCCCCGTCGCAGTGCCCCCTTAGACCACGCGTTGCCCCCCCCGTCGCAGTGCCCCCTTAGACCACGCGTTGCCCCGCAGTCCCCTTAGCAGTGCCCCCGCAGTGCCCCTAGACCACGCGTTGCCCCGTCGCAGTGCCCCCTTAGACCACGCGTTGCCCCGTCGCAGTGCCCCCTTAGACCACGCGTTGCCCCGTCGCAGTGCCCCCTTAGACCACGCGTTGCCCCGTCGCAGTGCCCCCTTAGACCACGCGTGCCCCCGCAGTGCCCCCTAGACCACGCGTTGCCCCGTCGCAGTGCCCCCTTAGACCACGCGTTGCCCCGTCGCAGTGCCCCCTTAGACCACGCGTTGCCCCGTCGCAGTGCCCCCTTAGACCACGCGTTGCCCCGTCGCAGTGCCCCCTTAGACCACGCGTTGCCCCGTCGCAGTGCCCCCTTAGACCACGCGTTGCCCCGTCGCAGTGCCCCTTAGACCACGCGTTGCCCCGTCGCAGTGCCCCTTAGACCACGCGTTGCCCCGTCGCAGTGCCCCCTTACCACGCGTTGCCCCGTCGCAGTGCCCCCTTAGACCACGCGTTGCCCCGTCGCAGTGCCCCCTTAGACCACGCGTTGCCCCGTCGCAGTGCCCCCTTAGACCACGCGTTGCCCCGTCGCAGTGCCCCCTTAGACCACGCGTTGCCCCGTCGCAGTGCCCCCTTAGACCACGCGTTGCCCCGTCGCAGTGCCCCCTTAGACCACGCGTTGCCCCGTCGCAGTGCCCCCTTAGACCACGCGTTGCCCCGTCGCAGTGCCCCCTTAGACCACGCGTTGCCCCCGCAGTCCCCCTTAGCAGTGCCCCCGCAGTGCCCCCTAGACCACGCGTTGCCCCCCGTCCCCCTTAGCAGTGCCCCCGCAGTGCCCCCTAGACCACGCGTTGCCCCGTCGCAGTGCCCCCTTAGCCACGCGCGTTGCCCCGTCGCAGTGCAGTCCCCCTTAGACCACGCGTTGCCCCGTCGCAGTGCCCCCTTAGACCACGCGTTGCCCCGTCGCAGTGCCCCCTTAGACCACGCGTTCCCCCGCAGTCCCCTTAGCAGTGCCCCCGCAGTGCCCCCTAGACCACGCGTCCCCCGCGCAGTGCCCCCTTAGACCTCCGTCCCCCGCAGTGCCCCCTTAGACCTCGCGTTCCCCCGTCGCAGTGCCCCCTTAGACTCGCGTTCCCCCGTCGCAGTGCCCCCTTAGACCTCGCGTTCCTCCGTCGCAGTGCCCCTTAGACTCGCGTTCCCCCGTCGCAGTGCCCCCTTACCTCGCGTTCCCCCGTCGCAGTGCCCCCTTAGCCTCGTTCCCCCGTCGCAGTGCCCCCTTAGACCACGCGTTCCCCTGTCGCAGTGCCCCCTTAGACCACGCGTTCCCCCGTCGCAGTGCCCCCTTAGACCAGACAAGAAACCAGTGGTCATTGGTTTTTGTTTTATTTTCTTCCTAGATACTTGGACCTGATCAGAGCAGTATACTATATGTCACAGAAATTGTGATGTGAGTGATATCCTGTGGATGTCCTCTGCTTTCCACACAGGAACTTGCGTGTTTGCTTCTATGCAGCAATTTTCATGTAAATGTATGGCGATACAAAGTGCTGGAACACCTATTGAAAAGCACCTTTATTTTCCAATAGATCTAAAATTGGCTATTGTATTTGAACATAAGTGTTTTACATACCATAGTTTTGTATGGACCCTTTTAGCAAAGGTTAACTTTAGGAATTTCCCCTAACTTTGGGCACATGGCTGCTTGGTAAACAAAGGAGAGGAGTGTGCTCTTGGGCCTTTTTAACTTCTTCATGTGTACACATAATTTGTGCATCATAATGTTCAGTTGTATATTGCCTGATATTCACAAGCAATTCTGTATTTTGCTGACGTTCATGTGAAAAGTTTACTTCACACAATATTTATTTATTTTACTTCATTACACATAATCCACCTGTGCAAGATCTTAAGGCTGGTGTTGACTTTATAGTCTACCAGAAAGCTTATCGGCCTCTCTGCAGGCAGCTCAATTTGAATTTTAAAGTGCAAGCCAAATGAATTGTCGCTTGTTGCGAAAGTGTGTCTGCTGCTGCTGCAGGTTACTACTGTACATTCCTTCATAGAGTACTTTACCTGGGAAGACTTATGGAAGACATCAGTTAACTACATTTTTGGGATTGATGAATCTTCCCTGTTTGATTACAACATGCTTCTTAACATACAGTAATCTTTTTATGTATAGGTCATCTTTTCATATATGAATAACAAAACCATTATGAATGTGAAAAGATGTCATCTCTAGCTTTATACTTTAAAGTGACTCTAAATGATGTCCATATTCTCCAAAAATAATCCATACACCTCCATTACTAATCAGCCCTATAATCCATTTTTCATTAAATATATTTTTTTTACTGCCTCCTCCTTGCTTCTATTTGAAACAAGCAGTGCCCATTAGTTGTGTCACTGCTTTATGCCCACTAGCAATCCCGTAGTCCCTGGTCCATCTCAGGAGCGAGAAAGAGAGGGTGGCTCTGGTCCTGCATTCATTGAGACCATGGAGAATGAGTGTTCCAGGTAATGCCACATATGGAAGCTAAATCCTGTTCCCTAAGGTGTGTGCTAAGCACTGGTGATATATGAACTGATTGCATCCAAACAGTACTTATTAACCATTTAAATACAGGGCATTTCACCCCCTTCCTGCCTAGACCAATTTTTAGTTTTCAGCGCTGTTGCACTTTGACAATTGTGCAGTCATGCAACACTGTACCCAAATTAAATATTTTTTTCCTTCACAAATAGAGCTTTCTTTTGGTGGTATTTGATCTCTGCGTTTTTTTATTGTGCTAAAAACAAAAGAAGAGCAATAATTTAAAAAAAAAAAACACAATTTTTTTACTTTTTGATTTAATAAATATCACAATTTAAAACAAAGTTATAGCGTCTACAATATAGGTGATTCATGGCATTTTTCTTTACACGTAATGACGGCGATCTGCGATGTTTATTGTGACCGTGACATATCGGACACTTTTTGACACATTTTTGGGACCATTCACATTTGTACAGTGATTAGTGCTATAAAACTGCACTGATTACTGTGTAAATGTGACTGTCAGGGAAGGGGTTAACACTAGGGGGAGCTGAAGGGGTAAACATGTTCTCTATTGAGTGATTCTTACTGTATGGGACTCACAAGGGGAGGAGACTGATCTGTGCATCTGTACTGGGAACACACATCGGTCTCCTCACCTCTGACCACACTCCTGCCATGATCGCAGGCAATCGCGGGTGCACGGTGGACATAGCGGCCACCGGGCACGCGCACTGAGTCACAAGTGATGCTGCGCGTGCCCCCTAGATGGCCAGGAAGAAAGGACGCCCTATGACGTCCACCCGGAGGGGAGGGTTCCTGCCGGCGTCATATTACTATGGCCTGGTAAGGAAGTGGTTAAAGAGACGTTTGGGAATTTAACCCCCCCCCTAAAAAAAAAACAATCATACTAGGTCAGGGGTGCCCAATCTTTTGTAGAGCGAGGGCCACTTAAGCAACTTGGTAACCAGTCTAAGGCCACAATGCGTGGATCGGGCGAATGACAGGTCACAGCTACTCTATAGGCCCTCTGATCTGCCTAGATGAAAGGGGACAAACTCCTTTCTGTGTTTCGGATTGGAGAGGTAGGCAGGCGTAAACAGACATCTGTCGCTCTGTAGAGGCGAATTGAGGGTCCCATTTGGTTTGGCTGATGGTGTGACAAGGGCCCAAGACTCCTTTCACACTAATGTGCTGTGGTTTACCCACACCATGGGTGCAGCATAGTGCACCTGTGTCTATCCTGTGGTTTAGCTGAACTTTGCCATAGACTTTACCTATGGCAAAAGCTGACACTGTAGTGGAAGCATCGGCTTATGGGGCTCTGCTCCGCAGCCGCTTTCTTCCTCCACCAGCTTCATTCACAACACTGATTCTGTGGTATGGCGGGTCGGCAACCTGCGATCTGGGCTTGCCAACCCACCATTCCAGGACAGGAGGTCACGGGCCACATCAGAGGGCTCTGCGGGCCACATGTGGCCCCCGGGCCACTGGTTGGCCACCCCCGTACTAGGTGAATGCAGCATTGGTCCCCTGGCTCTTTGAAGACTGAGAACCGAGCAATCAAGGACAGCTGATCACTCAGTAGTTGGTTTCATTAAGCAAAGAGCCAGTGACTGTATCTGGCTCTTTGCTCTGCCCCTCCAGCATTTGCTGGAGCACTGGGCTGTGGAGAGGGTGGGAATGACTAGCTAAGTCTCCTAGCAACTTGCTGAAAGGCTGGGCCAGCTGCAGGTCCAGACATCTGGGTGAATTCTGACATGTCATGATTGATTCAAAGTCTGGACTGGCTGAGTCATGCCACTGTTGGCTAAAAATGGGTCACAGGAGTACAGAATGAAGTGCACTCCTGTGATCCCAGTTCAAAATTGCCGTAACTCTACTTCTCTTTTTTTAAGCCCAGGTTCACACTGGGCTGCGGGAGTGAAGCAGTGCGAGTTCAGCTGAACTCGCACGATTTCACTCCCGCCCGGCCGTCCCGATTTCAGCCACGATTTCAGAGACATCTGTGCAGGTTTCTGCACAGATGTCAATGTAAATCGCAGGCTGAAATCGCAAAAAGTAGTACAGAGACTACTTTTTGAAATCGGTGCAATGCCGCAGATGCAGCGTCGCACCGATTAGGACGGTGCCATTGCCGTCAATTTGAGGCAAAATCTGCCGTTTTGACATGCGATTTGACATGCCAAATCGCATCACAAAACGCACCAGTGTGAACCAGGGCTTAAGCTGAGACGCCTCCAAAGCTTACAGCATCTCAGATGCTCAGTCTAGCCCTTCAAATGCTAGACTGCCTCTCTGAGCCTCAAATAACTTTAGGCCTGCTAATTCTTGCTGACAAAAGTGGTGGAGTGAGGGGTGGCTCCTTCTTTGGGTAAACAGATGGGAACTGCATGATTTTAGATTGCACAATGTTCAGAATGGAAGAATGAAAAGGTGAGCATGTGCTGCTGGAGGAGAAGGTATTTTGTGTTAAGCTATTCAGTGGGTTTCTCTAATAGAAATGAAAAGCCTTATCTAAAAATCCATGTTTAGATAAACATGGGTGCAACAAATGTGAATATTTTTCTCTATCTCATCCTTAGTAGAATAGCTCTGTGTAATTGGTTGTACAAACCCACACCTTTCTTTATAAAAACAGTAATTAACAGCATGGTTCTAGCCTTGTGTGGTGTATGTTCTACATATGTTTTACATTAAGATCAGAAAGGTCCAAACCACTTTCCTGCCGAATCAGTGGGCAATTCCAGCCAAGCTTAATTTTCTTCCATTACTATTATTACCAAATCTTTTCAACAGGAAGAAAAATAAATCCCAGATAATAAGTTGTTTTTGAGCAGGAACCTAGAAAATTAGAGTCGCTGGTAAAAATCTAAGCTAGTAAACACATTTTCAGCCTTTTAACGTTTTGTATTCTTTGTGTTTTTTGCCCCCTCTTTATTTTCCTAGCGTTTTCTGTTGATGTTAATGGGAAATTGTACCAGGTTCGAATGGTATAATTATTTGCTTGAAAAACGTGTTTGACCTTTAAAAAGAGAATGCATGTGCACAAAAGAATCTAATTTATTTTAATATTTGATACACAAACTATTAGGCACAACATATTTTACCCCTGGGAGAAGATTAGACAGGGATGGAGCAGTTAATAACATAGTTTGCTGCATGTGAATCATATTATGGAACATTAGACCTGTGCTGGATGGTCTCTTTTCTGATATTGGTAAATGAGCTTGGACAGAATATCCCTGTGTACATCATTTAGTTTAATAAGCGTTTCCGAAAAAAAAAAAAATCACTTAATATGTCTAGCAACCTTTCTTATCAGTGCAGCAATAAGAACAGACCAAATCTGTCTGACAAGCTCAATGTCTTGCTGTATACCAGAGGTGCCTAACCAGTGGCCCACGGAGCCCTCTGATGTGGCCCACGACCTCCTGCTCTGGGATAGAATAAAATAGAATACTGTTATTAACCACTTGCTTACTGGGCACATATACCCCCCTCCTGCCCAGGTGAAATTTCAGCTTCTGGCACTGCCTCGCTTTAACTGACACCACTTTAACTGACAATTGCGCGGCCGTGCGACGTGGCTCCCAAACAAGATTGACGTCCTTTTTTTCCCCACAATTAGAGCTTTATTTTGGCGGTATTTTATCGCCTGTGCGGTTTTTATTTTGTGCGCTATAAACAAAAAAGTGCGACAATTTTGAAAAAAAATACAATATTTTTTACTTGTTGCTATAATAAATAGCCCATTTTTTCTCAGTTTAGGCCGATGCGTATTCTTCTACATATTTTTGGGTAAAAAAAAAAAAAAAAAAAATCGCTATAAGCGACTGGTTTGCGCAAAAGTATTATAATTTTTTTTTTTTTACTAGAAATGGCGGCGATCTGCGCTTTTTATTGGGACTGCGACGTTATGGCGGACACATCGGACACTTTTGACACATTTTTGGCGCCATTCACATTTATACTGCGATCAGTGCTATAAATATGCACTAATTACTGTATAAATGTGACTGGCAGTAAAGGGGTTAACACTAGGGGGTGAGGAAGGGGTTAAATGTGTATCCTAGGTGTGTTCTAACTGTGGCGGGAGGGGGGGTGACTGGGAGGGTGACCGATCTGTGTCCCTATGTATAAGGAACACAGATCGGTCTCCTCCTCTTCAGAGACAGGACGCTGTCTCTGTGTAAAACTGCAATGAGAGATGATCTCATATGTTTACATATGAGATCATCTCTCATTGGTCGCGCAGATCGCATAGCGAACGGCCACTCTGATTGGCCGTTCGCCGCGATCTGTGATTGGCTGTGTCCAAGGGACATGGCCAGCACAGAGCTTCCTGCTGCGTGCTCTGGATCGCGCACGGGGAACGCCTTAAGGGGCGGCCGTCAATTGACAGCGGCTTGGCTTTTCAGGTCCGCGCTGTACCCGTCATTCGGCTATAGCGTGGGCCGCAAGTGGTTAAATGTATGTTTATTACGAATATCAGTGTATATATGGGCATGTCTGTTTACTAGGCTGCTTTCAAACTGATCCACAGGTGCAGAGAAGTGCACCTGTGGGTTACATACACTGAGCCATAGACTTCTATTACCTGTGAATTTGGTGTGCTGAGTGCCGAGTGGGCTGTCATCCAACCGCTCCTCACATTGTGGCCTGTTACCAAGTCTCTTAAGTGGCCCTTGCTCTTCAAAAGGTTGGGCACCCCTGCTGCACACATTAGTTGTTTTTAATAGACTTTATCTCAGTTTCTTTGTTTTTTATAAATATTACAAAAAATATTCTTTTAGTAAATATTTTCCTTCTCCATTACTAATTGAGGTTATTAGGATAGAACGGTCATCACAATCCATTTCAGTAATAAAAACATTTAGAAAGTTTCTGAATATAGAAGTAAAAATCTACAACAATCTATAGTGTAGTTAACCTGTTCACACAGGCAACCAGGGGGTGGAAAAAACAGGCGCTTGATCCACATTTTTACTGCCGATGCCACTTGCCCTAATTCCAGTAGAGAGGTGTAAGAAACTCATTGAAGGAAGCAATTGATTCCAGTTATTTTTTTTCCAAGTGGTGTGCTATGAAATATTAATTTTGAGGGTGCCAATAATTTTGTCCAGTCCACTTTTGGCAGTTTTCATGAAATGTGTCAGATTTGGCTTTTTGTTTCTCCACTTTTTTGCGTCACACCAATACAAGCAAAATAAATAAACATATGAATGCCTAAACATTTGTAATTGCAACAATTTTCAGGGCCATAACTGTGCGTATAAATATATATACAGTATATAGAGTGGTATTGGGGAGATTATACTTATGTGGTAAATGCTTTTTCAATGAGTTACGCCAGTTCATCATCAGTGCATGACTGTTGGCCAAATATTGGGCGTCACCAGTGTTTTTTCAGTTCTTCAATAATGCTGTAAAAATGTGAAAGCCAAATTGTTAATAAATCTATCTTTAGACAATTGAACGCTTTGCAACATTAATTATGAAACAATGTCAAAGGTGATGCAAGCATGAATGTTTTTACTGCACCTAAAATGCACTGGCGTGAATGGGCCATAAAGCTTCATATTGACATGAGATAAATACTGTTCAGTATTTTATGGCCTGATTCTTCAGTCTTCAGGTCTGTTGGCACCAGAGACATCTACCAATTTCAGGGTCCAACTGAATTGGGGCATCATAGGCAGTCAGCTGAAATGCTCCAGCACAATGTGATAAGTAGTCACCTGGGGTATCAGCCAGCGGTCCTTCTCTTGTATCAGTAGGTATAAACGGGAACACTGAAGTAATTTGATCACTTATGTTTGACAATCTGACCACCCTCTAATGTTTATGGCCAGTTTATTTCATTTTCTTTTTGGGCTTTCTTTCTTCTGTTTTTATCTGGCGTTTTTATCTAAAGATAAGTAAGAATGTACAATGTAATCAAATTAATATAGGATGATAGGTATTATATTTGTATACCCCTGTGTGATGAACATAAAATAATAAAAATAATATTGTAACATAAAGAAAAAAAAAATCTGTTATTTTGAAAGAACGAGCTCCCCTGCAGAATGTATCAGTTGCTAGGATGAGGCAAAGTATTTAACACTGGCAGGGGTGCTTACAATGGTCAGCTTAGATTTGTCTAAAACCTGTATCCCAAAAGGAACAACACTGTTTACTGTAACTGCTTATGAAGTGTTAGCTGGAGTTTGGCTAGTTAGTGTGTCTAAATCTGCTAGTAAATTTAGCGCTCCCTTACCCCCCAGACTGACAATGCTGCCATCCAGAGGTGTGCCTGAGCTCCTTCATCCAGTGTGGGGGCACTCTTATTGCAGGGGGTGCGTTACTGGCAAGATTGCCAGGTGAAAACTGCAAAGAAAGCCTAAAAATAAAATGCATGCAGCCACATCATCTAATAATTGGTAAGCTGCTATATATTACATTTTTGGTTAAGGGTTTAACCACTTCCCTACCGCACCATGGTATGATGACCGCAGGAACCCTTTTTTTCTTCCGGGCGGCCATCATATATTGTCGTCCTGGTCTTCCTGGCAATGTCCGCCAGGCACCCTGCGATTGCTCATCGCAAAGCAGGGACACTTGTGTGTGTGTGTGTAAATGCACAGATCCACGTCCTGTCGGGTGAGAGAAGACCGGTCAGTCTGTTCCCAGTACAGAGGAACACTGATTGGTCTCCTTCCCTTGTGAGTCCCCACTCCCTACAGTTAAAATCAATTCCTAAGAAACATATGTAACCCCTTGATCACCCCCTAATGTTAACCCCTTTCTTGCCAGTGACATTTTTATGACACTGATCACTGTATAAATGCCAATGGTCCAAAACTAGTGTAATACGTGTCCGATCTTTCTGCCGCAATGTGGCACTCCCAATAAAAATCGCAGATCGCTAACATTACTAATAAATAAATAATAAAACCATAATTCTAGCCCCTATTTTGTAGACGCTATAACTTTTGTGCAATCCAATCAATGTAAGCTTATTGCAATTTTTTTTTTTTTTTACCAAAAATATGTGGAAGAGTACATACCGGTCTAAACTGAGGGGGAAACAATTGGAATAGTTATTATAGCAAAAACTGAGGGAGAAACAATTGGAATATTTTTATTATAGCAAAAAGCAAAAAATATTGTGTTTCTTTTTATTTATTTTTTTTCTTCAAAATTGTCGGCCTTTTTTTATTATAGCACAAAAAAAAAAAAAAAAACGCAGGTGATCAAATGCCACCAAAAGAAAGCTCTATTTGTGGAAAAATATTGATCAAAATTGAATTTGGGTATAACGTCGCATGACCGCACAATTGCCATTCAAATTATGACAACACTGAAAATGTTCATGGGCAGGAATAGGGTGTAAATGCCCTGTATTGAAGTGGTTAATACAGCTTTAAAAAAGGTTAATTTAGTCTTAGGACTAAAATTAATTTTTTAGTTTTTGTCCCATTTTTGTCTTCTGCAATTGTTTGTTTGTTTTTTGTTTTTAGTCATCTAAAATCTAATGGGTGTAGTAAAATTGTAATGTATTTAAGCATTTCTCTACAATTTCTAAACTCAATATACTGCTGGAGTAAAAAATCTTATATGTTATGTTATTGGGGTATGAACATGCACTACAGACTAAAACAAAAGTTTTAGTGTTTCATTTTGATGTCAAATTTCAATTCAGTTTTAGTCTTATTCCTTGAACTAAAACGGCATTTTAGTTTTAATCTAGTCCTAGTCATCTCAATTATTTAAGTTTTAGTTGACACAATTGACACTGATTGTGATTCCAGTGATACAGTTAACCACTTAAGACCCAGACCTTTAGGCAGCTAAAGGACCCGGCCAGGTTTTGCAATTCGGCACTGCGTCGATTTAACAGACAATTGCGCGGTCATGCGACGTGGCTCCCAAACAAAATTGGCATCCTTTTTTCCCCACAAATAGAGCTTTCTTTTGGTGGTATTTGATCACCTTTTTTTTTTTTTTGCGCTATGAACAAAAATAGAGCGACAATTTTGAGAAAAAAAAAAAAATTTTACTTTTTGCTATAATAAATATCCCCCAAAAATATATAAAAAAATATATTTTTCCTCATTTTAGGCCGATACGTATTCTTCTACCTAGCGTTTACAAAATAGGGGATAGTTTTATTGCATTTTTATAAAATAAATTTTACTACTAATGGCGGCGATCAATTTTGGGACCATTGTCATTTTCACAGCAAAAAATGCATTTAAAATGCATGGTTTATTGTGAAAATGACAATTGCAGTTTGGGAGTTAACCACAAGGGGGCGCTGAAGGGGTTGTGTGACCTAATGTGTGTTTACAACTGTAGGGGGGTGTAGGTGTGACGTCATCGATTGTGTATCCCTATAACAGGGATCACACAATCGATGACGCCGTCACAGTGAAGAACGGGGAAGCCGCGTTTACACACGGCTCTCCCTGTTCTTCAGCTCCGGGGACCGATCGCGGGACTCCAGCGGCAATTGGGTCCGCAGGTCCCGCAGCTTCGGATCGGGTCGCGGGAGCGCGCCCGCGACCCACGGCTAGGCACTAGCACAGGACGTACCTGTACGTGCATGTGCCCAACCGTGCCATTCTGCCGACATAAATGTGCAGGAGGCGGTCCTTAAGTTGTTAATCACATTGGTTATGTTAAAAGGAAAAAAGGAAAACTCTTTAATCCCATATTTAGTGTATCACTTCTATTGTGGTCTCTTTGGATCTGAAGATTTCCCTTCAGCCTCTTTTGGCTGCCACAGTCAAATTTTGGAAAGCTGCCCAATTCATAACTATTCATATGAATTGTAGAGTTCTGAACTTCAGCCAGGGTTCACAAGATGATTGGCACAGCACAAGCTTCAAGCATCACACGTCCTGTGTGTATTGCTTCACTTGTAGGTTTTCTGTTAATTATGCCTTTAGATTTTCCGACTCTCGTAACATTCATCAAATTTGACCTTGAAGCTTATTTTGACATGTATAAATGCTACTGCAGGGAATTGTGTGAAATTAGGCAGTGAAAAGCATGTTTATTCTGCATTGGCATCATTGTTAGGGCATATTTTTGATCTGTAATAAATTCAGGAATAGACCAAAATTGGAACTTTACGCAGAAAGCATTGTGGAGAATAATGGCGCGTACACACGATCACTTTATGTGATGAAAAAAAAACGTAATTTTTAAAAACGTCAATTTAAATGACTGTGTGTGGGGGAAAACGTCGTTTTATGTCTTGTGAAAAACGACAAAAAAAAATTGAAGCATGCTTCAATTTTTTGTGTCGTTTTTCAAAACGTCATTTTTTTTGTTTCACAAAAAGTCGTTTTTTTTCATCACATAAAGTGATCGTGTGTACGCGGCATAAGATTAGGTAATGCACAGTATGTTTACTGCATAGTGGCAGCCACTGTCAAATGATGCGTTGAGCTACTCTTCAATTATGATTGCTGATGGCCCACAAGTACAACTGTAGCTTTATAGAACATTTAGAAGTATTCACATCAGTGCAGTTACAATTTAATATCCCTACCAGTCTAACGCACAATCGTGAGCACTTTATTGGATGTGTCGGTTTATTATGGCATAGGTTTCATGGCACTGGTAATATGATGCATTGCAAAAAGGCACTAAAGCTTTTTCAAATTAGATGTTTAATGTCCTTTTGCTGCTAGTATCTCTATTGCCCTGGTGCTATACAAACTGGTATGTCATAAGAAAATGCTCTTGGCTGCAAAATGTTGTACCAACTATACTCTTCAAATATTTATAAATATATGTGTATGTGTGTGTGTATGTGTGATATATATATATATATATTGAAAGAGAGATCTTTGCAACACAAGGGCAGACGGTACAGTTCCAATTCAATATGTCTTATGCATTCTGTGTGTTAAGTGTAAGTTCACTTTTACAGAAAATCTGTAAGGTGACTTTACACTGGCCCCTTTCCCCATCCCCCCCAGTCCCGCTGTACTGTAGTCCTGCAATCCTGCTTTGTCTGGAACACCACTTCACTGGTCCGGAGACTTGAAATCCTCCTGGCTTTCTCTGTGGTGACAGGGCGGGTTAGAGGAAATCTAAATGGAAAGCATCCTAACTAATAGGGAGGGTTAGAACTGCGATAAAACATAATCAACCTGCCTTTAAATCTCAGTAAATCTTCCTGGAAAATGTTCCAACGGTTAACATTTTTTTCAGATATTATTTTTCTCAATCTAAGTTAAGGGTAGGTTCACACCACGATTTTCTATACAGTTTTTGGATATGTTTTTTAAAAAAAAAAATGTATGCAACCGTACAGAAAACCGTGGCCATAGACTTTACATTAAAAACCGTATTTGCCATAAATCATACGGTTGTATCCGGTTTTCAAACCATACGGTTTTTAACTTTTTTTTCCTGGAAAAAAACCGTGGTCTACCATGGTTTTTGGTCCGGTTCAAAAACCGTATATGGTTATTTTAACATAGGACTCTATGAGAACTGTATGTCGTTGCTGTTCTGTCTGTTTTTTTCTATACGGTTGTTAACCTCCCTCCTACTTCCCTTGAAATTTCAATAGAACAACTGATACTTTATTGAAAAAAATAAAATAAAAAAATGTACGTTTAAAAAACGGATGCAACCGTATACAACCGTAAGTAACCGTACTACTTATTTGTAACCGTTTACGGTTTTAAACCGTATACGGTTGCTTTTTGAAGCATACGGTTGAGTACGGTTGGGTCCGTTTTTTAGAATACGTTTTTTTTAAAAAAAAATACGTATCCAAAAACTGTATAGAAAATTGTGGTGTGAACCTACCCTAACAGATTAGTTTTTTACTTAATCCTTGTTATTTATTTATTTTCTACTTTATTTTTTCTTTTATTTTTTCTTCCTACTCCAGTTAAATGGATATGAACAAAATATTTAATGCTTACTAAATTTGTTAAAAGTATGACTTGCTATCTTATAGGTCACGTATCCTGTTATTGCCTTTATACTTAGTATATTTTGTATTATATACCCGTACTCTGTTTTGTAACTTTTCATTTGTAAAATTAATCTTAAAATAAATTAGATTTATTTTTTTATGTTACAGGACAACCGCAGTTGCAACATGCAATACAAATACTGATTATATTTAACAAAATATTAATTGAATAACACCTGTTCTAAATTGTGTATAAGATACATAGCCAGTTAAGATATTGATGGTATAGGCTTGTTTGTAATTTGTGTAATAAGCAGATATGTCTTTTGTTAGGTTTTATTCCTTTGCATGTTTATTTTATTGTGCGTAAGAAGGTGTTCTGAGTGTCATGACTGCAATTGTAAGTTTGCTTGATCTGCGGCAATATGTTTTTCCCTTACTGCACCTTCATGCTTAGACAGTTAGATTTTCACGACCTAGAGAGCAGGGGCTCATGAGTCCAATTTATGTATGTGAGTGTACGTTGCGCAAAAATCAGTACTGTTCTGTATCAAACGGTTCTGTATCACTGCTCATCATATTGTCTCTTGTCAGAGTGTCAGTTATTGAAGTCAACTGAAAACTATTTTAAAGCTGGAACCTTTCAATCCCGAGGATAGCTGGGCTTTATGTCCTCTGTACTTGAGTTCATTTTTCGCTATTTTCTTTTAATTTGTTCCTTTTGGCTCTGTCTTAGCAGACAGCATAGTATGGTTGCTGCCTCTGGTTTCAGTAATGCAGGAATTAGAAAACCTACAAAACCACTTTAGGGACAGAGCCTCTGCATACCATCTGTCTGTTGTTTTTCTGTTTACCAGCCAGTATGAAAATTGAACTGCAGCTGTTTTCAGAACAGAATCGAAGACTAATGTTCAGGTTTACCCCAGGTTCAAACTGGTCTATTTTAAGGGCATACTCAACAGATTAAGGAAAAAAAATACTGTTGGATGTAAAAAGTACACTGAGTTGATAAAGAGCAACCAACTTCAGGCAACAGGTGGAATCAATTTGTTAATGCCATTCTAAATGCTTTTTTTTTTTTGTGGCAGCAATGGGAACGTTTGGGCTAAATACTTACATCGATGAACAATTGGTGTTCCCAAATAGTTGATAACAAGGTGATATTAAGCCGCTGGTGGCTTGGTGCAACACAGTGCTTGTAAGCCCTGAGAAATTAGGCTGTATTATTTTTCTAAATTGTAAAGTTTGTCTCATGCCAAAAAATGTTTCCTTAGATTTTAGGGCCCTGTCGCATGGTGGCACTCTACTCTGTTCAGCAGGGATCAGTGAGCAGATCCCTTGCTGAATCAGAGCTTAACTGGATGGATGTTCGTTTTTTTTTTTTACATCCATGGCCGTTCAGTTTGTGCCCGAAATTTATGCAGAACACATGGATGAACCCATGATGGCTTTATGGGTGGCCAGATGTAAATAGACATGTTTGTTTACATCGGACTGCCTTTGATCCTTCAAATTTATGACTGGAAAAATGGAAAAGGATGCATTCCTCTTTATTTATTTTTTGACCTGGGCAGACTTGGAGGTAGGCGTGTTTAAACAGATGCAAGTCTGTTTACATCAGCCTGACCATTGGTCCACATGAAGCTTCTGATCAGTTTTGCCAAGAAAATGGACTGGTGGATCTAATAGGAAATGCCATGTGAAGTACGCTTTGAGTAGCAATTATTTTTTTTATCCTGATGTCTCCAAGCCTGGAAGTGAGGGAACACCTTGGCAATAAAACACTTATTACTGAGTCTGAGGAGGCTGGATTCTCAATTGGCTTTCTGTTGCTATCTCTGTGCCCATTTAGGATTCCCTTTCATTTTCTGCCACAATGACAAAATTGTCACCAGGATAGTAAGTGGCAGGGAATTATCCCCTTGTTTTACGGATTCTAGCTGTTACTTTCCCAAATCTAAAGCTAGAAAATAAAGCCTACAGTTTCTGCTTCATCCTGCATATGCTGTAAAAGTGCACCTCTAAACAGCACTCTTAAAGCCTGGTTCACACAGGTCATTATTTTTTGATCAACCTAGTGGGCTGAGCAAAAAGACATCTAAGGCGGTTGCTGTATTGGTAGAAAACCAACAGCCAATCTGCAGCCATTGGTCATGAGACCGCCTTCTGTTGGATGAGGAGTTGTACACACGGGCACAAAATTGTCCGGGAACTGTGCAGAACCAACCGTTTTTAGAGAATGTTCATACCCTAAAACTTCAATCTGATGATATATCTCGCAATCACTAGGCATAAATCTCCAGACATTGTCTAGTGATTGTGCGATATATTCATGTATTTAAAGAGAAGTATGGGTTTTTGTTTTTTTTATTAATACCTACCTAGGTGAATGCAGCATCGGTCCTCCTGCTCAGTTATCACAGCTCCCCAAGCAGAAAGCTGGTGACCGTTCGTCTCAGCTCTTTGCTCTGCCACCTCCTTCATTGGAGCACTGGGCTTTGGATGTGGTAGGAGCAGCCAGCTTAGGCCCTCAGAGACTCGCTATGAGGCTAGGCCAGGTGTCAGTCCAGGGATCTACGTGGATTTCGACTCTGTGGTCATGATGATGCAGAGCTTGAACCAAATCTGTGACATCAGCAGAGCCTGGACCTCAGCCTGCTTTCTGCTGAAAACGAGTCGCAGGAGTGCAAAATGAACTGCACTCATGTGATCCATAGAAGTACAGTCAAACAAAGCATTGGCTGTACTTTTCCTTTTGAGGTTCACAGCACTACATTTATTGTTGTTTTATCACTTGGCTTATTCACCAATTGTAGCAGCAGTGCCTTTTTTTTTATATTTTGGGGATTTATATTTTTTAGCACCATTCATTCTATTGTGGAGTAGGGTGACTTTTTATTAATCTGATGATATAACTACAGTTTGTCTTTGGAGCCTGGGGTGTTCATCTGTAATTACCAATGCCTCAAACTGTTGATCGAGTGGATGATTTTACATTGTGAACACAGCTCTTTTGCCCAAAGCTATAATCTTTTGTGGAAATTCAGTTCAGAGGATGTATTGGAGACACTTTAGCTCATGTACAGCCCAGTACTTAACAACCTTTCTATTAGGGTTGTCCCGATACTAGTATCGGGACCAATACCAAGCATTTGCACGAGTACTTGTACTTGTGCAAATGCTGCCGATGCTTCACCTGATACCTTGGATCAGAGACCGAGGCGAGAACAGGAAGTCAGCGGGCGTGCAGGGGAAATCACTCACTGTACACGGATGGCACCGGTGTGCACTCCTCCTGCACCCAGCATATTCCCTTCCCTTCCCTGCCCGACAGATGCCTTCTAGTGCCGCCCCGTCGTGACATCGTTCAGCAGTTCGAGAGGAAGAAAGTGCTGCGCTGCGGGGAACAGTGTGCATGTGTGTAACATAACATGCCGATCTGTAAACACACACACACACTGTGTCTGCATAGCCCAAGTTCGGCTCTGCCCCCCTCCCCCAGCTTGACTCTCACACTTCCCTCCCGGGTCACGCTGGTAAGACATGAATGATGTCTTAAGGAGAGCAGCTCTCTGATCTCTGGAAGTCTCCAAAGAAGGGGGGGGGGGCTTTGAGCTAATGGGGTCTCTAAGAGGGGGTACTAACTGCTGATATAATGTGTGGTAACCAACCATTAGATCAGCAGCACCCACCTTGGAGACCCCCATTAGCTCACAGCCCACCTTGTATCAATGCCCCCCCTTATCATTGCTGCCTATCTGTGCCACACATCAGTGCAGCCCTATAAGTGCCACTTCATATGTGCCCATCATTGCCACCTGTCAGTGCCAGCCATCAGTGTGTGCCACATGTCAGTGCCAGCCATCAGTGTGTGCCACATGTCAGTGCCAGCCATCAATGTGTGCCACATGTCAGTGCCAGCCATCAGTGTGTGCCACATGTCAGTGCCAGCCATCAGTGTGTGCCACATGTCAGTCCCCAGCCATCGGTGTGTGCCACATGTCAGTGCCAGCCATCGGTGTGTGCCAGCCATCGGTGTGTGCCAGCCATCGGTGTGTGCCAGCCATCGGTGTGTGCCAGCCATCGGTGTGCGCCACCTGTCAGGGCCAGCCATCAGTGTGCGCCACCTGTCAGGGCCAGCCATCGCTGTGCGCTACCTGTCAGGGCCAGCCATCGGTGTGCGCCACCTGTCAGGGCCAGCCATCAGTGCCACCTATCGGTGTGTGCCACCTGTCTGTGCTCATCAGTGCTGCATAATCAGTGCCACCTATCAGTGCGTGCCACCTGTCTGTGCTCATCAGTGCTGCATAATCAGTGCCACCTATCAGTGCCCATCTATCAGTGCCACTGCCAGCCATCAGTCTGTGCCACCTATCAGTGCTCATCTATCAGTGCCACTGCCAGCCATCAGTCTGTGCCACCTTTAAGTTCCCATCAGCCAGTGCCATCCATCAGTGCGTCAAATGACATTAAAAAAAAGTATCGGTATTCGGTATCGGTGAGTACTTGAAAAAAAGCATCGGTACTTGTGCTCGGTCTTAAAGTGGTATCGGGACAACCCTACTTTCTATGTACTGTACCTAAGTCAGTCTTCCAATAAAAATATAGGTCATTGTGTTAATGGCACATTTCCATGACAGAGGGATTGGAAAACCTGTCAGGTAACTATTGCTGTTTGTGTCAGGGAGTTCTACCTCTTCTTTTGTCCTGGCGACTATTATCACCAAAATTGAAAGAAAATTGGTCACCGGAAGGGAAATTTTCCGGAGGGGAAACTAGTTTTAGTGACAATGGGGACTATTGGGGATTTCCCTTTTTTCTGTTGTGTCTATGGGAAAGGGATTGAGTTTTAATCTCTCTGAGACATACCTAACATGGTATAACCTTTCCTTACTCTATACAAAATGGAAAAAAAAGTCAGATTTCTGTTGTACTTTAAAAAGACACAAAAAAATACAACAAAAAAACTTGTGCAGGTAGGAACAGGAGACATCTACAAGGTATCTACATATACATTTTAGCAGACTCCCAAACCCTATTGTCACAGCAAAAGCTCTGAGACTTCAGGGACGTGTTAAAGCATGCTACTCGACTTCACCGCCAGCTTATTTTTCTATTTGATGGGTAGTCTCAATGGACAGTAGGAATGTGTAAGGGTAAGCTTTGAAGACTGGCTTGGTATTTGGATATGTTAGTGTTCAGACACTCTTGGGGGCTTTCCTTGTATACCTGCAACATTTGAAGTATCCCCATTTCTGTTCTAACTAGCAATATGTCTCCCTGTTGCTCCTGCCTCAATAGTGGTTATGTTCTCGACAGAGACAACGTTATTTCCACTGCCTTATAATTGATGCTGATTTTTAGAGTTCCTGCCCTTGGAGAAATATTGCCAGTGTTGGAGTTGCCCATCCTATTTAGCTCTAAGATTATATTATTCATGATGAGGAAACAAATAGCAAGGTAGAATGTCAAAGTGCAGTAACCCATTGCAACAAAAAATAGTCATTAAATCAAATCCCTGAAAGATGTATTGAAATTGGTTACTTTTGTGTGTTATGTGTCTGGTTGAACAAGTTCATATCAGTTTTTCTGTTCTTTCCGAAACTTCATTTTCAGTACATACGTATAGAGCCATGCTAGAACTGTGTGTGCTTAGAGTTTCATAAAATAGAAAAATCTTCTAATGCTTTTTTTTTTACTTAATTAATAAGCATTAATAAATGCTTGTTTTCGACAGCACTGATGAGAACTTTGGAATGCGCAGGATAGAAACTTTTTTTTTTTTCTCGCATGAACAAATTTCTCACAGTAAAAGTGGTTCTTGTTTGGGGAAAGTCCCAAAATGTAAAGGGGTTGTAGTGTTTTCACCTTAGTGCATCAATGCATTTAGGTAGAAAAAAAACTTCTGTCACTGAGCAACTCCCCAGTCCCCCTGTTTTACTCACCTTAGCCTGTTTGTTCCTATACTAGAGACGTGCATGCCTTCTTGATTGGATAGATTGATAGCAGTGCAGCCATTAGCTCCCGCTGCTGTCTATCAGAACCAATGCCAGGGGCATCATTGGACCCCCAAGGAAATTGCTTCTCATAGGGGGTTTCCTGACGTGGGGAGGAGCTACTAGCACCGCTGGGGGACCCAAGAAGAGGAGGATCGGGCCAAAACAAACTGCACAGTGGAGGCAAGTATGACATGTTTAAAAAAAAAAACACAAGGGTTTAGTAACCCTTTTAATGTTAAAATAAAAAATGTAGGTTCTATATATACTTGAGTATAAGCTGACTTTTTCAGCACATTTTTATAGAAAAAGCCTCCCTCAGCTTACACTCGAGTGACGGTCTCCCACTGTGTCCATGCAGTCTTAACTGTTTGTTCACTGTAACAATGCTCCTCCTCATCCGTGATAGACGGAACACTGATACATTGCTGGGAAACTGAATCAGTGTTCT
Source organism: Rana kukunoris (assembly GCA_029574335.1). Taxonomy (NCBI): domain Eukaryota; kingdom Metazoa; phylum Chordata; class Amphibia; order Anura; family Ranidae; genus Rana; species Rana kukunoris. Next base: position 78,991 of record JAJQKJ010001289.1, read on the forward strand.
GTCTATCACGGATGAGGAGGCGGCAGGGCTTTGTTACAGTGGAAGGCCACTGAACAGTTAAGGCTGTAAGCGGGAGACTGTAACCAAAGGCACAGTGAGGCTGCAAATGGGTGGTGTTTACCAGTAGCTGCTGCTTTTCCCACCCTAGGCTTATATTCGAGTCAATATGTTTACACATTTTTGTTTTTTGTAAAATCAGGTGCCTCGGCTTATACTCAAGTATATACAGTACTTTCGAATTACATTTCGTCAGGTCCTCGACCATTCACTGAGAATTTTCATATGAATGTTCATATAATCATTTCATAAAAATCTACTAGTATATGGCCAGATTTACACTACTTTGAAGATCCAGGATTTTGCCTACCCAGTGTACTAGAGTACACATCCTTTTGGCAAATAAAATGCCTTACATTTGTATTTCAAATTTGCTCTAATGTTCAACTTGAAGTAACATTTTTTTCTTTCTTTTTTTTTTGTATTGGTTTGCCTGGGAAGGGGAGGGTTTTAGATTATTTGTGCTGAAAGTCAAAAAATTAAGATATTTTCTAATGTCAGGAGAAAAGTAAATAAATTTCAAACCCCTCTGCAGCTTTAATGCTGTTATATAAAAAGACAAACATACTGTACTAAATTATGTTGGAGTAGATGAGCAGTACTTTCCCCCGTGTGGTATTTAAGTGCTTAAAAGCTGGAAATGTGCATTAAGGCCAACCTGGCGAAAATTGCATATGTTCACCCTATGGTTAAAGATCATTATTGCTAGCACAATTTTAAATACAATTATTCATATGTAGATAAAAATATGTACAATGTTCTGTCTCGGTTTTTGAAAGCCAAAACTTTTATATAGTAAAAAAAAAAAAGAACTTTAATAAAGTGCAGTAGACACTCGGAAATGTCGTAAATCAAACATGCAATAATCAATAAACAGATCAGACTCAGTATACATTCCTTATTTCAAAGTAGTTTACTCTCCTCAGTACGAACCCACTTAAGGGGACACAAGGGTAGTAGGTTACCACCACCATTTTCTAGGATCCCAATCGCGGAAGACCCCCTCCGATCTCTCTAACTGGTCTGAGTGGCTACCCAATCTCAGGACCCAGCAAATCCTCCTCTACTAGGTAAGCAGGAGAGTTTAACTATCCACATTACTTCCATAATGGAGGCATAGCTTATTCAATGAATAACATCTCCTGAGGCATACTAATACAGAATGTAACAAAATACAGCAGAGGAAACATTGAGGAAAATTATAAAATATATAAAACAAAGAAAAATAAACAAATATATACCCATACAGCAATTGTGATAGGCCATTGGTCGGTTTGTTCTGTCTATCTAGGAGCTGTGTTTTAGGTCAGAGGCCAGCGTGATTCGAGTACCATTTTTAAACCAAGGGTTCCAAGAATCGGTAGTGGTATTATAAGACCCATTGGTATAAGAGTGCATAATCTCATACCTACCCTGTGTGTACATTGTAGAAATTATTTCAGATAGTGAAGGCACTTCTATATTCTTCCAGTGGCGAAGTAACACAAGCCTTGTGGCCAGTAGGAAGCTTGACACTTCAGTTCTACAGAAGAGTGGGATAGTTTCTAAGTCTAATGAAAGAATCACCATTCCAGGGAGTAGTGGGCCACTTATAGGTAAAATGTCCCTAATGACGCCCTGTGCCTGAGACTAAAGTCGGTTCAACTTCGGGCAATACCACAATATGTGAGCGAGCGTTTTCATCCCTCCACATTGTCTCCAACATGAGGGAGATACATTACGGTATATCTTGGACAACCTATACAGAGTTAAATACCACCTTAATAGTAATTTTTGGTGCATCTCGATTAGGTTTGTGCTTTTGGTAGAGGAGTACACAATTTGCAGAGATTTTTCCCATTGGTGGACAGAATACTCTCCCCCAATGTCTCTTTCCCAGGCTATTATGTGTTGCATTTTGATCAGTTTGTGTTTGTCTTGTAGTTTCATGTAGAAGAGTGTTATCGCTTGGAAGTGGTATTGGATTGTTGGTAGAACTGGGATAATTTGACAGGAAGTGAAGATATGGGGATTCTGTCTAATTAGTCACTTGTAGGTGTTTGTACTGTGCTGCATGCCCTAATCTCATAGTGTTCAGAATGCCCCCTTGAGGACTGGATCTCGTACTGGATCAGTCAGTCAGTCAGTCAGTTAGTCAGGCAGCGGATTAGCAGCAGGAGCCCCCATCGGCACTCGCTCCTAGGAGTAGGAGCGTGCTGCTTTAGCTCCAGGCAGGCATAGGCAGCAGGCAGGCAGGGTCTCCCCCAGTCCATCCAGCCTCAGCTCCTACCGTATCTCCTACCTGCATCTGGATCCGGATCTCCTTCAGCCTCCTCCGGGCCTCCTCCAGCCTCTCTCCATCAAACCTACTTTGGACTCCATCTGGCAGGTAAAACCTGCCCCCCCCCCCTGGAATCAAGGGCGGCCGTCCTTTTCAGGACAAGCTGCAGCTTGTTTTAAGCCAGGAATCAGCCCACCCTCACCACAGACCACAACCGAGGCACCCCCCCTCGCCACCCCTCCCCCGCAGCAAATTTCTGTCTTTTTCGGCGGTCCGCGCCAGCCTATGCAAGGTCCGCGGCATCCACGGCTCAGGAAAGTCCGCGGCTTCAACCGCGGCCTACCGGCGCACCGCAACATCGCTCGGGATCACCCCCAGATTCACCCTGCATACCCCCCCTCACCCCTGGAAGACCCCAGCCATCCCCGATTCACCCAACCAGCCCTCTCTGGCTGTCTCCAGCCAGTGTTAGCTCCCCAGCCTGGGCCCTCTGTCGGCGGCCATCTTGGTACACCTCCCCTTCCCCAGCTTTAGGAATACCTTTCACCCCAGCCCCTCACAATCGTATCGGCATTTGATCCAGGGTTTGTACCGATCGCCTCTTAGGGATCAGGAAGGAATTTTTTCTCCCTGCCCAGCACATTGGCTTAGCTGGGCCAGGGTGTTTTTTGCCTTCCTCTGGACCAAATAAAAAATAGCTGGGAGAGAGGATTCAAGGATTCTTCTCCCCACCACCAGCTGATCATCGCCACCAAAAGGAACGACTTTTTCCCCGGTGAATGGCGACCATGGCTAATCTGCGGTACTCCGCAGAAACCATTTGGAATTTGAGGCGTTTCGCCGCAATACTGCCAGCCATCACCAAAAAGACCCTAAGAATTGAGCACCTTTTGAGGATCGATCGACGATCGACCGTCAAAAATTTTAGCCGTTTACCCCAACCTAAGCGCATTTCATGTGCTCTGATCAACACAAGATCGGCAGTAAAACACTGACTTGAAACTAATGATTTCATTCTACAACACGACCTAGACTGCCTCTTCATTACAGAGAGCTGGCTCACAGCCGACTGTAACACCATTCTAGGAGAATTGGTGCCAGAAAACTACCGCATTATAACGGAAAACAGAATAGGGCAAAGAGGAGGAGGACTGGCAGTGATCCATAAGACGCGTCTTGCGATCACAAAACCAAGCCCCCAAAACCCTCTTCCGTTCATGGAAACCCTTACTCTTCAACTGCAAGTAAACGGCCAGGAGACCGTCCGGATTCTACTCTGCTATAGGCCACCTGGCCCCAAGTCGCAGCTGCTCCCATCTTTGACGGACTTTGTCTCCACTTATACCCTGAATAGCAAACACCTTTTGCTGCTCGGGGACTTCAACCTTTGGGCCAACTCCCCGCAATACCCCATTGCCGACGCCTGCATCGACCACCTGGAAGGATTAGGGCTTCAGCAACTAGTATGTGGGCCCACACATGCTTCAGGTCATACGCTCGATCTTATTTTCAGACAAGATCTGGAAATAAAAATCTTGGAAAATGAACCATTGCCATGGACAGATCACCATGCGATTAAATTCATTATTTCCGAATTCCCCCCCTTAACAAAAACATCAAATCCAGTGACAACACACTGGACCAGATGTCAGAAGAAGCTCCACTCGGAACTCTTCAAAGCCACGTTAGGGGAAAAAATAAACACAATTCAGCCGCACCAAACAGCGGAAGAAACACTAGAGGCCATAAACACAGCACTATTGCAGTCAGCTGACTTGAAAGCGCCGAAACGAAAGACCCAGATCAGGAAAAATAACTCTGGCTGGTTCAACAACCAGCTGGCGTTACTGAAGCAAGAGCGTAGAAGGGCAGAAGCAGCCTGGAATAGAAGCTCCTCAGATGAGAACCTCGTGATTTACAAGGCAATAACCAGAAAATACTACAAGCAAATCTTCGAAGCCAAGAAGAACTATTTTTCTGAGGCTATCAACGGTGCCCTAAATCGCCCCCGCGAACTCTTCAAGCTGGTCACTCAGACCATGCATCCAGGATGTCTTGAAGCCCCCAACTCGGATACACAAGAATTTTGCGATGAGTTATCGGATTGCTTCATTAACAAAATTGAGGCAATCCGGCAAAGCATTCAGCGGAACAATTGCCTTCCCAGCCCCCCCCGTAGTCATTTACACAGCACCGGCAACAATTCACCACAGTTTGGTGAGTTCACGCTGGAACCCATCTCCATTCAGACCACTAAAAATATCATCGGCACTCTGCGCAACAGCACTGCGCCAAATGATATTATCCCCACCAAACTGCTGAAGGAATGCGCCGACATCCTGGCACCTCCTGTCACGCAGCTTATTAACCAATCATTCAGGGAGGGCAAAATGCCCTCCCAGCTGAAGGAGGGCTTCATTCAACCCATCTTGAAGAAAGCCACCCTGGATCCTAAGGATCCACTCAACTGGCGCCCCATAACAGGCTTAAATGTTCTCTCCAAGGTAATGGAGAAAGCAGTGGTACAGCAGCTGCAACAGCATCTAGATACCCACAACTTACTCGACCCATTGCAATCAGGATTCCGTCCCGGACACGGGACGGAAACAGCATTGCTTAAGATATGGGACGACGTTCTTGAGGCCGCAGATGAAGGAGAATCTTCTCTTCTGGTTCTGCTGGACCTAAGCGCAGCCTTTGATACAGTTGATCACAAGCTGTTATTTACTCGGCTGGCTAAAATAGCCAAAGTCGCAGAAAGCGATCTATCTTGGTTCTCCTCTTTTTTGGAAAACCGATCGCAAATAGTCAAGCTAGGACCATTCACTTCGGAACAACGCACATTATCGTGCGGGGTCCCTCAGGGATCTCCCCTGTCGCCGATGTTATTCAACATCTATCTGCGTCCTCTTTTTGAAATCATCAGCAGCCAAAAACTGCTATATCACTCTTATGCAGACGACACGCAACTGTACTTCCGCATTAGCAATAAAAAGGATCACCACCTCGATCTAGAGACATGCCTCTCTTTGATAGAGGATTGGATGACAAAGAGTTATCTCAAACTCAACGGAGCGAAAACAGAACTTCTTCTGTTTCACGCCAAGCGTAGGAATCAATCGATAACAACCTGGATCCCCCCGCCCATTCTGGGCAAAGTCATCACCCCTAGCGCCAAAGTCAAAAGTCTTGGGGTCATCTTTGACTCCGACATGACAATGAACGCACAAATAGGGGCAGTAGTCAGCGGATCTCACTATCTGCTGCGCCTACTACGCAGACTCACGCCTTTTATTCCGAAGAAAGACATAGCGGTCGTGGTGGGAGCGATTGTAAACTCCAGATTGGACTATGCAAATGCCCTTTACCTCGGACTCCCCAAGTACCAAATCGCTCGTCTTCAAGTCGTTAAAAATACGGCCGCCAGACTTGTGACTGGGAAAAAACCCTGGGAATCAATCTCACCTTCGTTGAGATCCCTTCACTGGCTACCAGTCAATGACAGAATCACCTTTAAAGCACTCTGTCTAACGCATAGATGTATCCATGGGAATGCTCCCCATTATCTATGCGAAAAATTTAAAATGTACAATCCCAATCGTATTCTACGATCCAACAATCAAAATCGGCTTCAGATACCGAAAGCCAGATACAAGTCCAAAGGAGACAGGAGATTCGCTGTCCAAGGTCCCAGACTATGGAACGCCTTACCAGTCAGCATTAGACTGGAGGAGAACTACTTAGTCTTCAGGAGAAAGATTAAGACTCATCTCTTTTGATCTCAAAGGAGACAGGAACAACAAGCGCCCAGAGGCGATTTACTTTGCATGTGCTGCGCTATACAAGTTCTTCATTCATTCATTCATTCATTCATTCATTCATTCATTCATTCATTGTACTGCTCAACTGCCAGAAGCTCATATCTGTCACTCAACCTTCGAAACAATATCTGTAACGGTATGGCCCGTGGGACCCAGAAGGGTGTGGGGTACTTTTGTTTCAGCTTCACAAATGACTCTTGCATCTAGGGTCATCCTATGTCCACTAGGGTCATAGGATGACTGAGAAATTATATCTTGAATTACATGAGATGGGACAGTAATGATAATTCACAATGTATTGCAGGATATCTTGAAATATTACAGGTAGTTAATTCTGAACCCAATAGGTCAATAGGACAGTGATTCATTCACAGTCTGTCAAGTGGGTAATTAAGTCTGCTACTGTCATGTAAATTAACCTTAGTTTGGCTTCTAAAGACCTGTTCATTGTGTGGTTCTAGTTAACACTGTATTGTGTGAAAGTTCTATTGATGATAATGTGTGGTGTGAATTAGCACAATCTAACAGGTCAGATGTCTGACTTCTGTTTACTAAAGGAATGTGTATTGTATTGAGGTAAAAAGAGCTTATCTCAGAGTCACCTCGTCTGGGTAAATGGTTCAAAATTAGCTCATATCGGTGAAAGAAAGTCTACCCAAGAAATGTGTATTGGTGGCTCATTAACACCCAGTGTATGATGTTGTGGGTGGAGTGTGTCATTGTCCCTTTGATTACTGCTGCATGCTTTCTACTGTATAGCCTGAGTTTACCATTAAAGTTTGTATCCGTTTGGAACCAGAGAACAGAGCTGTGTGTCTCGTTTGGGGAATTCTTATGGGTCCTGTCTGCTGGATTGTGGAGTTTCGTGGGTTGGTGGAATGGAATATCGTAATGGCGTTAACCCCTGACCTTTACAATATCAATGAAGTGTTTTCCATTATGTACATTATGTAGTGGATACCTCTGGAGACCCAGGTAGAGAGGTTAATATCAAGTATAACATTTTGGATGGCAGTGATATGGAGTCTCAACGGTGACGTTGGCCCTGTCCACTTGTAGGAACTCCAGAGATGTGCCCATGCCCTCAGAGACACCCTGATGGTTGGTGCGGTATGAGCATCGAGAGATGTGTTAAGGTGGGAAGTCATCAGGAAGTTGCGTAATGTGCTCTTTCTGATTTGAAATTGTTCAAGCTCAGTCCACAATGTCCCCGAGTTAGGTATGAACCAGTGCTGCAGCTGAGCTAGAATCCCTGCAAGTGCACATGTCCTATTCCTCCTGCTTTCCTGTGTTTAGTCCGACCAGGTAATGCTGTTAATGTTAGCAGATTTACACTTAAAAAGCATTTTCCTATCAACCAAGAAAAGATATATTCAGCTATAAGTCCTGTATAGTCCCTTTCATTAGCATTCAAACACCTCCATGAGTCAAAAATCTTGTGCATTCTCAAAAAGGTGGACAGAGATGGGGGGTCCGCTTCGGCGAAGAAGGGATGACTTGAAGTCCCCCACATACCACCAGCAAGCCCCTTTGCTCTGCTTTAATCCTCTTGGCCACTCTGTGTAGAAATCTGGTCTGTTTCGTGTTGGGAGCATATACTGTCACCACTGTATAGGAGATGAGGTTAATGTCACACACCAGAATGACATACCGCCCCAGTGGGTCAATGACAGCCTTTTTTAGAGAAAAGTGGACCGAGTCCCTAACAGCAATCATCACTCCTTTTGTTTTGGAATCAGCGTTGGCATACAAAGTAAATGGGAACTTGGGGTGCGACAGTTCGGGGGTCCACACTGTCAAAATGGGTCTCTTGGACACATAGTATGTCACATTTCCGTTGCAAGGCTTCCTTCCATAGAGACCTCCTTTTGGCCAGGGGGGGTTGACACCCTTAGCATTAATAGTCAGGAAGTTTATTGCCATAGTAGATAACGATTGTACTGGGGTATGATGCATTGTATCAATAAGGCACTTACTGTAGATGAGTCAATGTCCAGATAGAGTGACCAAAGAGTCGGTGGTGGGGTACCTGTTATCCCGGATGGCACAGAGGGATCCAGCTGTGACAACTTCCAGCTAGTCAGGACAATGTTGACTGTCAGGGTATAGAAAAAAGTAAAAATAACAACAACAAAAAAAGATAAGGTATGCAACAAAGGACATAACACTGGCTAACAGCCAAAGGGTAAAACGACAACTGTGTGCAACTTTTTTTGTAGTCGCTCAGTGGGTAGGTGAGGGAAATCTCAATAAATTGAGGTTTTAGCAAAGTGAAGGACTCCCCTCCCCAGCAGCCAGAAATGCATCAGTTTAAACCACCCAGGAGGCTAACAATGGGACCTGGCATTATTGCGATCCACTATTTGCCAGTCAGCTTCAGCACTTCTGGCACCTCCACCTTGTCGCGGAGCATGTGGCGGTTCAGGTATAATCCCCCATTCATTCAGTAAAGCCATCCTCTTTCCACAGAATCCATCACATAGTCCTGGTTGTCTTTAGTGACAATCGGCTTAGTAGGAAATCCCCACTTTAGGGCCGAAACAACTATTTGATTAATCGACAACTAATCGATTAATTGGCAAGTAACAATAATGGGGTTAAAACAACTAAAATTAGCCCTTTATAGTGCAAAAAGCTACAGTAAATTACTTTCACTGTCCCACAGTAAAAAATGAACACATTGCAGTAGCAATTATTTGCTCTTTGTACTTATTTTTGTTTTTTTTAACCCCATTATGTTACTATACATCTCAGGCCTGGGTTCACATTTGTTTTTTGGTGTTTTTTGCAGAAACACACTACAGTTCATTGACACGTTTTCCTATGGGACACGCTAACGTCCATGTTTTTTTTTTCCAGCTGCTGCGTATTTGGAAAGGGAAAGGACTTAACGCAAAACGGTGCTAATTGCCCCAGAAAAATGTAAAAATGCATTTTTTTTAAGGCTATTATCCAATTAATCAAAACAATAATCGGCCAACTAATTGATTATGAAAATAATTGTTAGTTGCAGCCGTACCCCATTTAAATATCAGGTTATGATTCCCTCAGAGCCTTTGTGATTGTAGTGAGATTTTTGCACTTTTGCAGGGTATATTGAGACAAATCCGCGTAAAACTGAAGATTTGCGTAAGATGGAGTGATCTGGCCTCTGCCTGGAGGCTGTCATCAGCTTCTCTTTTGCGTGGTAGAGGTGTAAACGTAGGATAACATCCCTGGGAAAATTGTCGGCCAGATAGGCGGGCTTGGGGAGCCGGTGGATTCTGGCCACAGTGCAGACAAATCGGGCACAATGGAGGAGAACATTTGAGAAGCGTACTTGCGCAGGTCCGGTGGTTTGACAGATTCTGGCACTCCTCTAACGTTAATGTTATTTCTCCTGGATCTGTCCTCCATTTCTGCCATTTTTGCTTTAATGCTCTCTATCATCTTCCTTGCTGTCATTGGCATCAACAAAGTCGTTAATGGTGGAGGCGAATTCCCCCATTTTGTCTTCTATGTGAGAGACACTGTCAGCAACCCCTGTGATTTCTGTGCTGAATTTATGGACACAGGACACCATATCTGATTGGAGAGAACTCCTCAGGGAGACCAACATCTCCTTTAGTACTGTGTCCTTGACCGGTTGGTTATTAGTAGGGAACACTTCTATGGAGTCCGGCAGCTCCCTGGTGTCCTCACCAGAGTCCAACAGAGAGCTCACCTCGTGTGTAGCATCTGCTGCTTCCAGCCTGAATCTGGCCTTTTCAGGGCTCCCAGAGGACAGTGTGGCTGGTGAAGAGTTTGTGCTCTTTGGAGGGCTGCTCCGTTTGTAGGATTTCCCCGCTTTGGGTGCTTCTGAGGGCCTGGAAGCGGCGTGGAAAAAGATCCGGCGCCATCTTTCCTGGGCTCCATGAGGAAGAACTCTGTCAGCTTAGTGGGATGGTTGCCGTTGTGCTTGCTCCTCGCCATCTCAGACCGATGTTCCCTGGGCTCCGTGGCGCTGAATCGCTATGCAGGCGTGGATATTGGTCCCCCAGGAGGTCCGTTTAGTGCCGTGTAACAGCCATTGGTCCCGGAGCTCTGCTATCGAGCTTCCATCTCGGTCTCTGGGTAGCCCCGCCCCCCTTAATAATTTTAAGTGGTAGGAAGTGTGATCTGTGCAGTCTATCAGTAGTTTATAGCAAAGGCTAGATATTAGAGGACCAGTCTTGTGGCTGGTGTGCAGTCATGTTGGAACAGGAAGGGGCCACAAAGTTGTGAGCATGAAATTGTCTAAAATGTCTTGGAATGCTGACACCTTAAGAGTTCCCTTCACTGAAACTAAGGGGCCAAGCCCAACCCCTGAAAAACAACCCCACACCATAACCCCCCCCCCACCAAATGAATTGGACCAGTGCACAAAACAAGGTATGAAGACTAGCATGAGCAAGTTTGGGGTGGAGGAACTTGACTGGCCTGCAGAGAGTCCTGACAGCAACCCAATAGAACACCTTTGTGATGAATTAGAATGGAGACTGCGAGCCAGGCCTTCTCGTCCACACAGTGCCTGACTTCACAAATGTGCTTCTGGAAGAATGGTCAAACCTTCCCAAAGACACGCTCCTAAACTTTGTGGCAAGCCTTCCCAGAAGAATTTAAGTTGTTTTAGCTGCAAAGGATGGGTCAACTCAATAATGAACCCTACGGACCAAGACTGGGATGCCATTAACCACTTGCTTACTGGGCACATATAACCCCCTCCTGACCAGGTGAAATTTCAGCTTCCGGCACTGCGTAGCTTTAACTGACAATTGCGCGGTCATGCAACGTGGCTCCCAAACAAAATTGACGTCCTTTTTTTCCCCCCACAAATAGAGCTTTATTTTGGTGGTATTTGATCACCTCTGCGGGTTTTTATTTTTTGTGCTAACAAAAAAAGCAACAATTAAAAAAAAAAAAAAAAAACACAATAAGCGCTTACAAAATATGGGACAGAATTATTATTTTGTAGTTTTTTTTTACTAGTAATAGCGGCGATCTGCGATATCTGCTATAAATATGCACTAATTACTGTATAAATGTGACTGGCATTGAAGGGGTTAACACTAGGGGGTGAGGAAGGGGTTAAATGTGTACCTGTATTGTGTTCTAACTGGGGGAGGTGACCGATTGTGTCCCTATGTACAAGGGACACACATCGGTCTCCTCTCTCGCGCGCTCCCCAGTGGCCGGAGGAATCCAGGACGTCATATGACGTTCTGTTGGATTTTCAGAGCCACCGCGAGGCCGTCATTTGACAAAGGCCCGGGGCTCAGGTGGTTAAAGTTCATGTGCATGTAAAGGCAGGTGATCCAATACTTTTGGTAATATAGTGTTTTTTTACTGGAATGAATTGTGACTTGCATAAATTGAGATTATTGAGAATAACATTATTCATGTTTGAAGCTGGTATGGCTCACTGCCTTGTGAAGTTTAGTAGCATGAATAGTTGATTATATCCGAAGAAAAGAGAGAGGTACCCCTAGGGGCTTTGAGTTGCAGAAACAAAAGTATTTGATACAGTAGGGGGGTATAAAATTAATTCAGGTAGGTTTATTCAAAAGGAAATTAGAAAGTAAAACAAATCCTTAGTGATTGACATTCTAAGGCATACATTGTAAACAGTCATGTAAAAACATTTGTATACAATAACAATGAGTAGATGAACTTATACGCAAAGACCCCGACGCGTTTCGACCCTTGAGTTGATGTGGGTCATCCTCAGGGGAAAATGAGTATGCAGGCATAGAACCTATTAAGTTAAGTCTCTCTTGATATGTTTTATCTCTCAGACCTTTCACCATATTTTTTTTACCCGTCTCTGGACTCATTCTAATCAAGATCATTTTGTAAGTGAGGTCTCCAGAACTTGACACAGTACAGTAAAACCTTGGTTTGAGAGCGTTTTGCAAGACAAGCAAAATGTTTTAATAAATGTTGCCTTCATATACAAGCAATGTCTTGATATAAGGGTAGTGTCATGTCACAACTGAGTATAAAAGAGAAGAGAGGAGCCTCTAAGTGTAGCAATATGGTTACATTTAATGAAGGTACAACATTTAGCAACTTATTGCTACACTTAGAGGTGCCTCTCTTCTCTTTTATACCCTGTAAAACAATGCTTTGATATACAAGAGCTTTGGATTACAAGCATGTTTCTGGAACAAATTATGCTCGCAAACCAAGGTTTTACTGTATTTTAAATGAAGTCTTACTAAAGACCTATATGGAATCAGAACCTCCTTCTTTCCGCTGGTGAGCCCTCTAGTGCTGCATCCTAGAATTGTATTTGCTTTTGCCGCTGCCTAGTCACACTGCTAATTTTACAATCATCTGAAATAAAAGAATATAGACAACAATTAAAACATTAAAAAGGTGAGAAAAATAGGTTGGGTGCTGTTCTACTTTAGCTTTATTTGTACACATTTCACAAAATGTTTTAAAGGTCATATATTATACAGTTATTCTTTATTTTTATTTTTATATGTGTATATATATATATATATATATATATATATATATATATATATATATATATATATATATATTATTCAATATCTTCTATTATATTGTGGTCATTTAGGAACAATTTAATATAAAACATTGTTTAGCCCTCACAGTAGTGCATATAAATTATTTTTTCGCTCAAGGAAATGAAGATAAAATGTCACCATTTCACTTGTTGGAGTACTGTTTCATTAGTTATATCTATGTCAATGTTCTAATTTTACAAATTGATTCCAATAATGAATCCCCCTCTCTGTGCCTGTTTTAATTATGGTCTCAGTTGGATCCGTTTTTGCTGCCAGTTAATGTGCTCTGACACTGTTATTTGCCTGTGTATATCTTGATGCTTGTTGACACGGGCAGTTCATTCTAAATGATCTGGGGGCTGAGGGTGGGGACATAAACCGGAGTCCAAAAGGACTTTGAAGAGATCACACCTTCTAATCACCATGGCATTTCTTCTCTGAACAGCCATATATCTGCTTTTAATTTAAACTCTGAGAAATGTACTGAGATTTTTGCAGCACAGTGTCCCGGATCGATGAAATTTATTATCGTAAGGCATCTAATCTGAAAAGCTAATGTTAAGGCTTCTAGATATTGATTACACATGAAGGATACACAAACAGTTAATCATTCTTGGAGGCGGTAAAAAAAAACATTGTATCAAAGCAAATGGACAGGTAATTGTCAGTGGAGCATTTATTAATGTCTCCTGTTCACACTTTCAGCGAGGACCGGAGCATGACCATTACTTTATTACTGCTGCATGCCAGTAGAACCTAGAAAAATGTGCAGAATCTCAGATAGGATTTCATTTATTGTTCTGATGGTCTCAATCTTCTCTATATAGTCAAGTCTCCTCTGCTCTTCTTTGGTGTTTGAGCACAAATAAAGCAATTTGCAGACTCCCAAGGTTTTTTTTTTGTACCGCATTTTATAATTTTTTAAAGTTTTTGTCTTTTTACAAAATTTCCATGGTGCAACTGACAGACTACTACATCTACTTGGCTTTCTCAGCACATCACATTTGTTTATAAATATTCTTATTGAATTTTAGTATTAAGCATATAGCATAGTTAATGCGGTATCAGATTTCCAAAGGAATTAAAGGGCTGAAATGACTTACCGTATATACTCGAGTATAAGCTGTGTTTTTCATACATTGGCACACATGTAGCTCCACTCTTCTTCTACAAGTGTGCAAAGTTTGTTGTTTGGGTGGAAAACGGCCGGGAAACACATTTCTTTCTCGTACATCACGGGACACAGAGCGGCATATTCATTACTATATGGGTTATATGGAGTACCTTCAGGTGTGGACACTGGCAATCTCAAACAGGAAGTCCCCTCCCTATATAACCCCCTCCCCTAGAGGGAGTCCCTCAGTTTTTTCGCCAGTGTCTTAGGTGTTGGTCACGGAATAGCTTTGCTCCACATCCTTGGGATTAAGGGCGGGCTAACCGGATCTGTCCAAGGAGCCTCAGTGCCAAAGTGGACAGTACCCGGGCCCCAAACCGTGGGGTTTTGCCTATAATGCTCCTCTTTGGAGGGCTGGACCCTGGGCCCAGGACTTGGAGTTTGTAAAAACCATAAGTTCCTGTTTGCCAGGGTGCTATATAGGTCCAGGACAGTGGGTACCTTCATAGGACCCCAGGGCCTGAAGGTCTACTACGCTACCCACGGAGATGGGAGAAGATTGGATCAGTTTGCTGGACAAACATCCTGCAGCATGGAGCAGGTAAGGGGGAGCCTGCGGGACTTGGTTCGACAGCAGGCTCTCCGGGGTAACCTAAAAGGGGGGACAGCCTAAGTATGCTCTGCATGGGCAACCTTGCTCACTATGTCTAAGAGAGACAGGATGACACCTTTTTTCCCCCATCACTAGGTTCCCCTGTCTAAGAATGTGTTGCTAGCTAACCTGCTGCTTTCTTCCTAGGACTAGTAAGGATCCCTAGGGGCCTTTTGGAGTCCTACCTGGCCGGGGGTTTGAATCTGCCGCCTGTTTCTGCAGTCCTGGGTCTCCAGCAGCGCGGCTCCTCCATGTTCCTCCTGTTCCGGCATACGCGCGCGCACGTCTTATAGACGTTTTTCGCGCCGTTCAGACAGGAGGGCGGGGGGGGGTGTGCCTGCGGCGTCATACAGGGGCGCGCCTTGTGCTGTTATAGATCAGCAGGCAATTTCAGTGCTCAGTCTGAGGCTGATTTCAGAAGGAGAGGACGCAGAGCGGCAGAACAGTGACTCCCGGTGGCGGAAGAGGGGTAGTACATGCTGGACTTTGTTCCAATGCCTTTTTTGTTAAGCCAAGAAATCCCCCTTTTTTGCATACAGGTTGGAGGCTGGCAAACTAAGTTTGGGGTCACTGTATGTTTCTAAAAAAGAAAATATATATAATATATATTTAAAAAAAAAAAAAAAAGAGAAAAACATACGAGATCCCATCAGTTTTTGGGCATTAGTGATCTATTGTCCCCTAAACTCTGGTTTTGTACTCCTGGCCACTACAGTCTGTTGTGTGGGCGGAGTCCCTCGATTTTGTATTATGACTTCCAAAGGCTCGGGGTCAAAGGGTACAAAAAAGACCAAAAAACAAAGGGGTTCCCCTTCTGATTCTGATGATATGCCGATACTTTCCCCGCAACTTATTAACATAAAGGGTGCCTTGGATGAGCCATTAGGGGGATCTGGTGCGGAGGCTGGCCCAGATCAGCCCAGCCCTGTGTTTATCACAGAGGAGATGCTAGCCGTATCCCTAGGGGGGCTAGAAGAGAGAATAGCAGCATTGATCGCTAGAGCTATTCCTGGTAAGAAACGGGTTAGATCCCCATCACCAAGAGGTGTATCCTCAGATGCTGAGATTCTCTCTCCGGAGGAATTGGAATCACAGGAGGATCAACTAGACCTGAACCAAGAGGGTTCAGGGATTGAGGGATCTGCCTCTGAGGAACCATTTTCAGACTCCCAGACAGAAAGACTGTGGGTACAGTCTTTGACGGACATGGTCCGCTCGGCATTTAGTTTACCATTGCCAGAGCCTCAGGTTCCTCCGGTATCCTCTCTGGGCTCTTTGAAAGCTCCGTTAAGCAGGGGGGGAAGGGCAGTGTTTCCGGTCCATCCTCTCTTGGAGGAATTGATCTTTCGGGATTGGGTACGGCCGGACAGGATTTTTCTGCCACCGAAAAGATTTGCGGTCATTTACCCCATGGAGGAAAGATTCTCCAAGAGGTGGAGGCTCCCAATAGTGGATGCAGCCATCTCATGTGTGAATAAATCACTAACTTGCCCGGTGGAAAACATACATATGTTTAAAGATCCGGTTGATAAAAGGTTAGAGACACTTTTAAAAGCATCCTTTGCTACGGCAGGAGCAGTGGTACAGCCAGCTGTGGCTGCAATTGGTGTTTGTCAGGCGTTAAAAGACCAGACAAAAGAAATGTTAAAGGACATGCCTACCCAACAAGCAGAAGAGTTTTCTGACATTCCCAGAGCTCTGTGTTTTGCTGTAGATGCTATAAAAGATTCCATCCAGCAGGCCTCTCGTTTATCACTATTTTTGGTGCACATGAGAAGGCTCTTATGGTTGAAGAACTGGGCGGCGGAGCCCCCATGCAAAAAAGCTTCTGGCAGGGTTTCCCTTCCATGGAGGACGACTCTTCGGAGAGGATCTGGATAAATATATTCAGACTATTTCAAATGGCAAGAGTACCCTTTTACCGGTCAAAAAGACGTTCCGGGGTCCTACATTTAAAAGGCAGCTCTTTCCTGTCTCGGGGCCCTCAAATTCCAGGCAGTATCGACGGCTGCCTGCACGATCCAACGTTAACAGTAGATCGCAGGGACAGGCCCTGGGGGTAAGAGGCCATGGTATCGCAAGCCGACAAAGACAGCCCCTAAGTCTGCCTTATGAAGGGGCGCCCCCACTCTCGCGGGTGGGGGGAAGGCTTCGTTTCTTCTCAGAAGTTTGGGAAGCCAAGATCCCCGACAAATGGATCCGGGCATCTGTAACCACAGGCTACAGACTGGAGTTTCTAAGGTATCCTCCGCCTCATTTTCAAGAATCAAGGCTACCAAGGGATCCAGCAAGGAAGGCATCATTGCTGGCAGCTTTGGATCACCTGCTCTACCAGGACGTAATAATAGAGGTGCCAGCCCAAGAGCAAGGGCTAGGTTTCTATTCCAATCTCTTTGTCATACCAAAGCCCAACGGCGATGTCAGGCCAATCTTGGACCTAAAGAGGTTAAACGGTTACCTAAAGGTTCGTTCCTTCCGGATGGAATCCATCCGGTCAGCAGCCGCCGCGCTTCAGAAAGACGATTTTCTGGCCTCCATAGACATAAAGGATGCTTACCTTCATGTACCAATCTTTCAGTCGCATCAAAGATTTTTACGCTTCGCGGTGGGGCAGCGACACTTCCAATTCAGGGCGCTCCCCTTCGGGCTGGCCACGGCCCCCCGGGTATTCACGAAGATCCTAGCCCCAGTCTGGCCTGGCCAATTTAAGGATCCAAGGGGTCACAGTCCTAGCATACTTGGACGACCTTTTAATCATAGATCACTCACGACCGGGTCTGCAAAAGGCAGTAAACCTCACGGTTCGGTACCTCGAAGAATTCAGCTGGGTCCTAAACCGGGGAAAGTCAGCGTTCCAGCCTACAAAGCAGGTGGAATACCTCGGCATGAGGTTAGACACAGAACAGCAAAGAGTGTTCCTGCCCCTGGTAAAGATCGAGGCTATCAAGGGGCTGGTTCAGTTGGTTCTAAACAAGAAAAAACCAACTATTCGCCTGTGTATGCGATTACTAGGCAAGCTAGTGGCCACGTTCGAGGCAGTACCATACGCTCAGATCCACACTCGCGTCCTACAGGCAGCCATTCTAGCAGCCTGGGGCAAGAGGGCACATGCCTTAGAGTCCCCTTTGACGCTATCATCAAGGGTCCGACAAAGCCTGGCCTGGTGGTTGAACCCCCAGAATCTTCTAAAGGGAAAATCCTTCAGCCCTGTTGTCTGGAAGGTAGTTACCACAGACGCCAGCCTGGCAGGCTGGGGGGGGGGCGGTCTTCGAGGGGTCCTCTCGCCAGGGAACTGGGGTGAAAGCAGAGAGGCAGCTCCCCATCAATATCTGGGAGATCAGAGCTGCTCGCCTAGCCCTTCTGGCATGGACCTCCAGATTAAAGGGGTTCCCGGTGAGAATCCAGTCAGACAATGCCACGGCGGTGGCATACATAAACCACCAAGGGGGAACCAGGAGTCGGGCCGCTCAGAGGGAGGTGAGCTTGATTTTTCAGTGGGCAGAGGTTCATGTACCCTGCATTTCAGCGATATTCATTCCCGGAGTGGACAACCTGCAGGCAGACTTCTTAAGTCGCCACAGTCTGTCGCCAGGGGAGTGGTCTCTGCATCCCCAGGTCTTTCAGACAATCTGCCAGAGGTGGGGAATGCCAAATGGCATCCAGGTTCAACAAGAAACTACTAGACAGGTTCGTGTCTCGAACGAGGGATCCTATGGCCTGCGGAACCGATGCGTTGGTTTGCCCTTGGCATCAATTCAAACTTCTATATGCATTCCCTCCGCTACAGTTACTCCCTCCCCTCCGCCTGTTGCGCAAGATCAGAGTGGAGCACAAGCCAGTCATTTTAGTAGCTCCGGCTTGGCCCCGGAGGACTTGGTACTCACTAGTCCTGAAGATGGCAGTGGGAGACCCTTGGACTCTCCCTCTACAACCAGACCTACTCTCACAAGGCCCGATCCTCCACCCTACATTACGGCGTCTAAATTTGACGGCCTGGAGGCTGAATCCCTGATTCTCAGGGGTAGAGGTCTGTCTAGGCAGGTAATCCCTACCCTGATTAGGGCTAGAAAGCCGGTCTCCAGGGTGATTTATTACAGGGTGTGGAGGAACTACGTAGGCTGGTGTGAATCCAAAAGATGGAATTCCCGCAAATATACTATTGATAGGGTGTTAAGTTTTCTCCAGCTAGGAGTGGATAAAGGCCTGGCACTAAGCACAATCAAGGGACAGATCTCAGCTCTGTCAGTGTGGTTTCAGAGGCCGCTGGCCACCCCACTCGCTGGTAAAGACCTTCTTACAGGGGTCTTGCGTATTAATCCTCCTGTCAAGTCACCACTTTGTCCATGGGACTTAAATCTTGTTCTGTCATCCCTACAGAAACAACCTCTTGAGCCGTTGGCTGAGGTACCTTGATTTTACTGACTAGAAAGTCGGTATTTCTGATCACCATAGTTTCGGCCAGGAGAGTATCGGAATTGGCAGCCTTATCTTGTAAGGAACCATATCTCATTTTGCATAAGGATAGGGCGGGGTTTCCGTCCTCATCCTTCCTTTCTACCAAAGGTTATATCCAGTTTCCACCTGAACCAGGATGTGGTACTTCCATCCTTCTTCCAAAACCCACCTCTAGAAAAGAGGGGTTGCTGCATACGTTGGATATTGTCAGGGCCGTAAGGGCCTATCTTAAAGCTACAGAGAAGGTTCGGAAAACAGATGTGGTGTTCGTTTTACCGGAAGGGCCCAAGATGGGTCAGGCAGCCAGCCGCTTGATCCACCATCGCAAGACAGATTAAACAATTAATTGTTAGGGCCTGCGGTTTGAATAGGTGCCTCCTCCTCCTTTGTCGGTAAAGGCCCATTCTACCAGGGCCAGGGGCACCTCCTGGGCAGCACATCATCAGATCTCTATGGCTCGAATATGCAAGGCAGCAACGTAGTCATCAGTCCACACGTTTACAACATTTTATCATGGACGTAAGAAGGAATGCGGATACAGCCTTTGGGCAGTCAGTACTACAGGCCGCGATTTCAAGCTCCTCAGGATCTGAGGGGGCTCCCTTGATTTGATTTGAGATTTACATTTCTCGTTTAAGTTGGATTTACTAGTATCTGAGTATACCTCTAAAATTAAATCCTTCTTTGGAAGATGTCTCCCTCCCCTCATTAAAGCATTGCTTTCGGACATCCCATATAGTAATGAATATGCCGCTCTGTGTCCCGTGATGTACGAGAAAGAAAAAGGGATTTTTAAATACAGCTTACCTGTAAAATCCTTTTCTTGGAGTACATCACGGGACACACAGAGCTCCCACCCCTCTTTTGGGTGACCATTTTGGGAGGCATATACTGCTTGCTACAAAACTGAGGGACTCCCTCTAGGGGAGGGGGTTATATAGGGAGGGGACTTCCTGTTTGAGATTGCCAGTGTCCACACCTGAAGGTACTCCATATAACCCATATAGTAATGAATATGCCGCTCTGTGTCCCGTGATGTACTCCAAGAAAAGGATTTTACAGGTAAGCTGTATTTAAAAATCCCTTTTTTTTCAAAGCGGGGCACCCCTTCTATAGACTCCCCATGTTAAAAAATTTGTGGCTTATATTCGGGTCAGCTTATACTCGAGAATATACAGTAAATTGCACTCAAAATAGCAGTCTCATACAGTGGAATTAGATCCAACAGGCATTACAATCGGTTACATACAAAAATATATCACAAAACATCAATACAATATAATTGCTAATCCATCCATGATTTCCACAACTTATCGAATAAAGCATGAGTGGATTTGACATGGAAGTAAATTTTTTCAAGTGGAAATTGCATGTTGATCAGATCTAATACTTCAGAGGGGTCTGTTGCCTGGTTATTACTATTTTTGTTGCTATCAAGATGTCAAAGACAACAATTCTTAAGCTATGGTGGAAGTTATCTATTCCAAGATGTAGTATAGTAAGGGCAGGGTTGGTTTAGTCTGCATGCCTGTGGCCTCTGAAATAATATAACATTTTCCTCCAAAAAATGTATACAGTGCGGAAAATAAGTATTTGAACACCCTGCTATTTTGCAAGTTCTCCCCACTTGGAAATCATGGAGGGGTCTGAAATTGTTATCGTAGGTGCATGTCCACTGTGAGAGACGTAATCAAAAAAAAAATTCCAGAAATCACAATGCATGATTTTTTAAAACTATTTATTTGTATGATACAGCTGCAAATAAGTAGTTGAACACACTGAGAAAATCAATGTTAATATTTGGTACAGTAGCCTCTGTTTGCAATTACAGAGGTCAAACGTTTCTTGTAGTTTTTCACCAGGTTTGCACACACTGGAGGAGGGATTTTGGCCCACTCCTCCACACAGATCTTCTCTAGATCAGTCAGGTTTCTGGGCTGTCGCTAAGAAACACAGAGTTTGAGCTCCCTCCAAAGATTCTCTATTGGGTTTAGGTCTGGAGACTGGCTAGGCCACGCCAGAACCTTGATATGCTTCTTACAGAGCCACTCCTTGGTTATCCTGGCTGTGTGCTTCGGGTCATTGTCATTTTGGAAGACCCAGCCTCGACCCATCTTCAAAGCTCTAACTGAGGGAAGGAGGTTGTTGCCCAAAATCTTGCAATACATGGCCCGGCCCTCATCCTCTCCTTAATACAGTGCAGTCGCCCTGTCCCATGTGCAGAAAAACACCCCCAAAGCATGATGCTACCCCACCCGCATCCGCTTTCACAGTACAGGATGGTGTTCTTGGATGGTACTCATCATTCTTCTTCCTCCAAACACGGTTAGTGGAATTATGACCAAAAAGTTCTATTTGGTCTCATCTGACCACATGACTTTCTCTCTCCCATGACTCCTCTGGATCATCCAAATGGTCATTGGCAAACTTAAGACGGGCCTTGACATGTGCTGGTTTAAGCAGGGGAACCTTCCGTGCCATGCATGATTTCAAACCATGAGGTCTTAGTGTATTAAACAGGAGAAAAAATTGCGCAAATCTAACAAAATAAATGAACAAATAGTGAGCAGCAGCGTCTCAAAAGTGTTATACAACACCAAGCAAGATATAGAAAAAAATGAAGTCGCGCTACAAATGGCATACAGTGTAAATATAATAAATAAATGGTGTCATTAGTGCCAAATAATATATCACATAAACAAACTTTTTAAAGAACAACAATAATAGTGAACAGTGAATATGATATCAAGTCCATATGGTGATTATACAGTCCATCAAGGGATATGTTTAAATAAACAGAAAAGTTTCCCAGTGTAGATAAATCCCACGGACAGGTGTGAGTAATGACAAACAAAGACCTCCACCGCACAGAAAACACTGACCCTTACCAGAGTCTCTGATCTCACAGAGATCAATAACAGCAAAGAGTGAAATCCATAGTCAGCAGGGAGCAAAGGGAACATCCATTTATTTTAGCCAGTAGATGTATTCAGCTCAAAAGCAATCATATATCAACCAGTGGTCCCATATAGAAATCAAAAGAAATCCACATAGTGTAAAACCATACATTTATTGGCTAAGAAATAAGATTGTGCGCACTTACATCAATCCATAGTAAAAACAGCAAAAAAACAGCATAAAATTCAGTAAGCCGGCCGGCGTTTGGAGCGTGTTACCCTTACCCGTCTTTCCGGGTCCTCACACGTGATGCGGTGACGTCAGCGCGTCGCCTCCCCCGACGTTTCGTCACAAAAGGGACTTGATCACGGGATGAGGTGGCGCTCCGAGTCACCGCATATAAATAAGCAAAACGGGCGGAGCTATCCCCAAGATGGATCCCGGGGTGATCATACTTCCCCTCCATCTTAACTAATGGAAACACAGTGAGCATACCAATAGGTGTAATACAGCAACTAAGGGCAAACCGAAACGGCAGCCCCATTTCAAAACAACACACCATATTGTTCGAAATTACGGCAAACGTGTGTTTTATTAACAACGGTAAATTCCTAAATGGTGTTATTAGTTATAGGTATAAGTAGACCGGAGGCAACCAAAACCACACATATAACAATCAACAAGCAATGTTCGCACATTGTAATGAAATACATTTCAACTTCCATGCTGAAACATATATAACATAAAAAATTACATTTTTTCTAAAAAAGGACATATAAAACAATATTGAACTGTAATACTCTCAAAACATTGGAAATATGTAAAAGCAGAATTGGACGGCCATACAATGATCTGGCCCGGTTATTAGATAAGTCAAAAAAAAAAAAAATATATAATATATTTTCCACTTAAAAATATAATAAAAATAAAAAGGTGATACTAAAAATATTAACACCTATTAGTATCCATATATTCATATTAAGCACGATTATCACTTTCTCCTTATAATTAAAGAGGAAAAAAGAAATAGGCTACACTGACACCAGCGTGTTCAATGTGTCAGACACCCCCCAAAGAAATGTAGATGGGGAGGGGGGGGGGAGGGGGGAAGAAGGTACATGAGACATAGTCAGAAAAAAACACTGACATATAGGGCATCCAATCATAATGGTGATCATTGTATGACCGTGTCCAAAAACCACCCAGATTGGCCATAGGGGAAATTGGAAAAGCCTTTGATTGAAATCCAATCAAAACAAAATTATACTGAAACACCTTTGAGTACAATTTTGTGGCCAAGAGGCCCCTGTTTTTTCACACACATAGAAATACGTAGAGACCCCATCAGTTAAGTGTCCAAGTGGGTAGATGTCCTATATATTAACCTTTGTCAGGTGAAAATCAAAAGTTATCAATAAAACAGTTAATAATCCACCTCGATGTTTAGGCCGTGAGGGGTGTAACATTTTGTTTTATGTAACGGTCCACGCCATTTCGGAGCGAGAAATGCTTCTCTACTAAGTCACACTGCCACGCCAGTGAGGATTAACATTTATCTATACCCAGAAACAACCATGTTTTGGTATTTTTATCATGCAACCAACAAAAAGTGTTTTCGACACAGAATGTTCGGTAAAAACCCATTCCGAATATTTGTGAATGCTCATTAAAGGGCGTATATATGTAGAGGGCGTTTGGTTCTGCTCTGCTATATATTGCAATCCACATGGGCACATGAGCAAATATATAACCCCTATAGTTTGTTTACAACGTAATGAAGGGCTTAATCGTAAAGTTTTTCTGAGTACTAGTAGAACGAAATGTAGTACTACGTTTAGAACTAATGCCATTCAAAGCACAGCTCTGACATTTCCCACACTTGTAGAAGCCAGAAAGATCTGCCAAAAACATCCTGGTATTCTCGGGGGATTTAGCACATTAGGAGCTAATTTGTCCCTAAGTGAAGGGAGACCCCTAAAAACCACCTGTGGCTTTTCTGGTAGTAATCCCTTAAGGACATTGTCACTTCTTAACACATGCCAATGTTTTTTATAGACAACAGTTTCACACATTACGTGTTGGCACGAGTAGATCTGTAACGAACGGATTTTTGAATCGGAGGGTCGTGGGTCGGTACCAATACGGGGTTAATCTGTCAACATATCTGCCCTATCAATCTCAGGACACTGATTTTAAAGTTCATTCAAAAAATTCTGACAATAACCCTTTGTAATAAAACGTTCAGTGAGAACCTGTGCTTGTGTTCTGAACATGGCATCATGAGTAAATTTCTTTTAAGCGTAAAAACTGGCTTTTAGGCACAGATTTTAGCCAAGAGGAATGATGACAACTGTCACTATAAATATAGGAAATTCTAATCTGTTGATTTGAAATGTGTTGAAGTCACAAATTTGACATCTTTCAATGGATATAGCAAAATCCAAAAAGTTTATATTCCCTCCTTACTGGGGACTGGCCCTCATATGTTAAAAAGATGCCCCGCTCATTGGTGTTAAGAGCGATGAACTGGGAGAGTTCGCTCTCATCTCAATGCCATCCCACAGGAGGAGGATGTCGTCAATGTACCTGGCCCACAGAAGGATCTGGGGCCTAGGCTGGTCATGGACGACATCCTCCTCCCATTTGGATGGCCATAAAAAGATTTGCCAAACTTGGAGCATAATATGGCTCCCATTGCGACACCGCCATACGATTCTGTTTATAGAACTTGCCCCCCATGCCCAGCCAAAAAAAAATTGTGGGTCCGCGGCAAAAAACCAAAAGCATCCATTTATGAAAGAAATCTGTTTCACCTAATAGGGCCGCTATCTCTATTCAAATAATAAGATACTGCTTCGATACCTAAGATCGTGTGGAATGATGGTATACAGCGATGTTACGTCAGCTGTAACCATCCACATATTAAAGAATAGGTTTCAAATTAGATAGCAGGTTTATAACATGCTTAGTATCTTTAGTGTATGAAGGCATTCTCTTGACGAGGGGTTGCACTGCAAAGAAAAATTCTATGTATTTGGGCCCACCCGGGACGTGATTGAATCAATCCCACTTACAATGGGACGACCCGGGGGCAATTACCAGCACCCTCAGGTATTTAGGGGATTTGGCCCTAAAAGACCTTGAATGTAATGGAGATCAAGCAAATACGATGTATACAACAGTTAAGGAAGGTATTGACTCCCCTAATGTAGGAACAAAAACTTAGTTATACGTCCAGCGGATAAGGGGGGTGGAATTGTTGTCCTCAATAAGAGTGATTATCTGCAGAGATGCAACACATCCTTATGATGATAAGACAACCTATGTCCCTTTGGTATTAGACCCTGGAAGGAAATATAAAAAAACTCTAACAAAATATTATTGATAGAGGTCGACGGAATGGTATACTTAATGAGAAGGAATCTGTGTTTTTGGTGCCTAAGGCTCCAAGGACTCCTATAATGTATTACCTTCCAAAGGTCCACAAAAATCCAGTTTTGCCCCCCCCCACGGACTCCCCATTGTAAGTGGGTATTGATTCAATCACACGTCCTGGGTGGGCAAATACATAGATTTTTTCTCTTGCAACCCCTTCGTCAAGAGAATGCCGTCATACACTAAAGATACTAAGCATGTTATATAAACCTGCTATCTAATTTGAAAAACCTACTTCTAATATGTGGATGGTAACAGCTGACGTAACATCGCTGTATACCATCATCTCCACACGACTTAGGTATCGAAGCAGTATCTTATTATTTGAATAGAGATAGCGGCCTATTAGGTGAACAGATTTCTTTCATAATGGAGCTTTTGGTTTTTGCCGCGACCCACAATTTTTTCTGGCATGGGGGGCAGTTCTATAAAACAGAATCGTGGGTGTCGCAATGGGAGCCAAATATGCTCCAAGTTTGGCAAATCTTTTTATGGCCAAATGGGAGGGGGAGGATTCGCCATGACCAGCCTAGGCCCCAGATTCCTTCTGTGGGCCAGGTACATTGACGACATCCTCCTCCTGTGGGATGGCACTGAGAGCGAACTCTCCCAGTTCATCGACTCTCTTAACACCAATGAGCGGGGCATCTTTTTAACATATGAGGCCCAGTAAGGAGAAAATAAACTTTTTGGATTTAGCTATATCCATTGAAGATGACAAATTTGTGACTTCAACACATTTCAAATCAACAGATAGAAATTCCTATATTTCTAGTGACAGTTGTCATCATTCCTCTTGGCTAAAATCTTGTGCCTAAAAGCCAGTTTTTACGCTTAAAAAGAAATTGTACTCACATGATGCCATGTTCAGAACACAAGCACAGGTTCTCACTGAACGTTTAATAACAAAGGGTTATTGTCAGAATTTTTTGAATGACACTTTAAAATCAGTGTCAGAGATTGATAGGGTAGATCTGTTGACAGATAAACCCCGTATTGGTACCCGCCCACCGATTCAAAAATCCGTTCGTTACAGACTACTCGTGCCAACACGCTAATGTGAAAACATGTTGTCTCAAAACATTGGCATGTGTTAAAGAAGTGACAATGTCCTTAAGGGATTACATACCAGAAAAGCCACAGGTGTTTTTAGGGGTCTCCCCTCACTTAGGGACAAATTGGCTCCTAATGTCCTAAATTCCCCCGAGAATACCATCGATGTTTTTGGCAGATCTTTCTGGCTTCTACAAGTGTGGGAAATGTCAGAGCTGTGCTTTGAATGGCATTAGATCTAAACGTAGTACTACATTTCGTTCTACTAAATAGTACCCAGAAAAACTTTACGATTAAGCCCTTCATTACTGTACAACTGTAGGGTTATATATTTGCTCATGTGCCCATGTGGATTGCAATATATAGGCAGAACCAAACGCCCTCTACATATACGCCTTAATGAGCAATATCAAAAATATTCGGAATGGGTTTACCGAATTTCTGTGTCGAAACACTTTTTGTTGGATCATGATAAAAATCCCAACAACATGGTGTTTCTGGTATAGATAATAATTACAATCCTCACTGGCGTGGCAGTGACTTAGTGGAGAAGCATTTCTCATTTCTCGCTCCGAAATGGCGTGGATAACATAAAACAAAATGTTACACCCCCCTCACGGCCTAAAACATCGAGGTGGATATTAACTGTTTTATAAATTAAATCTTGATACCTAAAATATATAAAATAAACATCTACCCACTTTACCACTAAGATAAATTCTAAATATTTCTATGTGTAAATAACAGGGGCCTCTTGGCCACAAATTGTACTCAAAGGTGTTTCAGTATAATTTGTTTTGATGGATTTCAATCAAAGGCTTCTTCCAATTTCCCTATGGCAATCTGGGTGGTTTTTGGACGGTCATACAATGATCACCATTATGATTGGATGCCCCTATATGTCAGTGTTTTTTCTGACTATGTGTGTCCTGTACCTTCTTTTTTTTTGTTGACTATCTAATAACCGGCAGAGCAATTGTATGGCCGTCCAATTCCTGCTATATACATATTTCCAATGTTTTGAGAGTATTACAGTTCAATATTGTTTTATATGTCGTTTTTTAGAAAAAATTTAATTTTTTATGTATATATATGTTTCAGCATGGAAGTTGAAATGTATTTCATTACAATGTGCGAACATTGCTTGTTGATTGTATATGTGTGGTTTTGGTTGCCTCCGGCCTCACTATATACCTATAACATAATAACACCATTTAGGAATTTACCGTGTAAAACACACCGTTTGCCGTAATATACGACAATATGGTGTGTTGTTTTGCAATGGGGCTGCCGTTTCGGTTTGCCCTTAGTTGCTGTATTAGACCTATTGGTATGCTCACTGTGTTTCCATTAGTTAAGATGGCGGAAGTATGATCACCCGGGATCCATCTTGGGGATAGCTCCGCCCGTTTTGCTTATTTATATGCGGTGACTCGGAGCGCCGCCTCATCCCGTGATCAAGTCCCTTTTGTGACGAAACGTCGGGAGGCGACGCGCTGACGTCACCGCATCACGTGTGAGGACCCGGAGACGGGTAACACGCTCCAAACGCCGGCCGGCTTACTGAATTTTATGCTGTTTTTTGCTGTTTTTACTATGGATTGATGTAAGTGCGCACAATCTTATTTCTTACCCAATAAATGTATGGTTTTACACTATGTGGATTTCTTTTGATTTCTATATGGGACCACTGGTTGATATATGATCGCTTTTGAGCTGAATACATCTACTGGCTAAAATAAATGGATGTTCCCCTTTGCTCCCTGCTGACTATGGATTTCACTCTTTGCTGTTATTGATCTCTGTGAGATCAGAGAGACTCTGGTAAGGGTCAGTGTTTTCTGTGCGGTGGAGGTCTTTGTTTGTCATTACTCACACCTGTCCGTGGATTTATCTACACTGGGAAACTTTTCTGTTTATTTAAACATATCTCTTGATGGACTGTATAATCACCATATGGACTTGATATCATATTCACTGTTCACTATTATTGTTGTTCTTTAAAAAGTTTGTTTATGTGATATATTATTTGGCACTAATGACACCATTTATTTATTATATTTACACTGTATGCCATTTGTAGCGCGACTTCATTTTTTTCTATCTATGTCTTAGTGTATTACCAACAGTAACCTTGGAAACGGTGGTCCCAGCTCTTTTCAGGTCATTGACCAGCTCCTCCAGTGTAGTCCTGGGCTGATTTCTCACCTTTCTTAGGATCATTGAGACCCCACGAGGTGAAATTTTGCATGGAGCCCCAGTCCGAGGGAGATTGACAGTCATGTTTAGCTTCTTCCATTTTCTAATGATTGCTCCAACAGTGGACCTTTTTTCACCAAGCTGCTTGGCAATTTCCCCGTAGCCCTTTCCAGCCTTGTGGAGGTGTACAATTTTGTCTCTAGTGTCTTTGGACAGCTCTTTGGTCTTGACAATGTTAGTAGTTGGATTCTTACTGATTGTATGGGGTGGACAGGTGTCTTTATGCAGCTAATGACCTCAAACAGGTGCATCTAATTTAGGATAATAAATGGAGTGGAGGTGGACATTTTAAAGGCAGACTAACAGGTCTTTGAGGGTCAGAATTCTAGCTGATAGACAGGTGTTCAAATACTTCTTTGCAGCTGTATCATACAAATAAATAGTTATTAAAAAATCATAAATTGTGATTTCTGGAATTTTTTTTTTGGATTATGTCTCTCACAGTGGACATGCACCTATGATGACAATTTCAGACCCCTCCATGATTTCCAAGTGGGAGAACTTGCAAAATAGCAGGGTGTTCAAATACTTATTTTCCGCACTGTACATGATTACACACCTGGCCACAGACCCTCCAGCACAGAGGGGATTGGGAGATGAAAAGTTTAGATAATTGGTATGGTGTGGGCTACCAGCTGGGGAGCAACTTTTGGGATTGTTCCCAGTGGGTAACACAGTGCGACATAAAAAGGCATTGAATAGCCATCATCCATTATTTCAGCCCATCCATTTGGATTATGAATAACTTTCACTTGTTGAAACAAAACCTTTGTTTTACTTTTAATCACGTGTATTTGTTAATGCAAATTATTGTATTGTACACAAATGTTGGAATAGCTGAAAAAAGGTTCTTATTCCTATTTTAGTAGCACACAGAAAGGGAAAGGAATGGGCATCACTACAAGCCAGTTAAATGCTCCTGTATGGACTAAAAGTGAACATTGTGACAGGAGGAGAGAACCGCGTGAGCTGAGGGATGACATTGGGGTGCTACCGTGTCTTTGTTGTCCACTCAGTAGGTGGGGATGTTATGTTGACCATGCTGTGTTACTGCTACATAGGGGTCAATGATCTGGCTATATTATCTTGCAGGGAAGTCTGTATACACAGAATTGCAAACCGTTTGGCAGGTAAAGTATTTAGCAGCTTGTCTAAAGTTCAACTTTAACTGTGTAGTTGTAAACAAAATGATTGTCTAGTATTGTGCTTATGTCATTCATAGGCAATTTAAAGCATAACTGCAGGCATATGTTTAATGGCCTAAGGCCCAGTTTACCAGCCAAAAAACCTTTAACTGCAGTACTCTGCTACAGTTTTGCGCTATCCTTTCCAGTTTTCTTCCAAGTAGAATGACACCCAGTGATATGCAATCATCTGAGCCAAGGGTGCACTCCTTGAGGGATGCTCTCCATCACTTTGACCTTAATGTACAGTGATGCAGTGTTATGAGGCCAATCCTATTCTATGCAGCTTTAAGGCCTTATGCACACTTGGCTTAAAAAATGCTGGTTTTACAGGCTTTGTTTTATTATTATTATTTTTTCTCTTTGTTGGCCCATTAAGATGGATTTACAAAAACCGAAGTGTGCAAAATAATTTGCAGCTCTGCACGGAAATCTGCTTACAGATTTTGTCAAAGCTTAAGCTCAAATTAGAAGCTGATTGGCTACTATTCACAGCTGCGCCATATTCCCGCTTTAGTAAATCTCGCCCAATATGTTCATGCCCACATCGACGGTTCGTTACAAGCATATTAGAAAAGGAACTTTTACAGGCAGGGAATAAAGCAAAGAAGCTGAAGTGCAGAAAAACACTGAACTCACCTGAACACATGTAAACGTGTCTAAATGCTACACACATGTTGCACTTGCTCATTAATGCATCCCAGTGGCCAGAATAAATTAATATTTTGGCCGATGGCATGCAATAATGCTTGACAGGCCTAAACAAACTTAAGCACATCTAAGCACACACATGCAATGCATTTCAGGCACATCTTTTTAAGCAGCTTTTTACTTGCCAGGAGCTCTGGTGTGTGTGAGGTTTTTAAAAGTAATAATAATAATTATATATAATATATATATATATATATATATATATATATATATATATATATATATATATATATACACACACATATATATACACACAGATCCAACTACTTTTAGCTGATCTCCTTGCAGGCCGATTTCCAGTGCAGCACAGGAAAAATGGATAGCAGGATACAAAAATCACACAAAGGCAGCACTCGATGGGAATAGCATTAAAACTTTTCTAGTCTTCAAGTAGGTAACAAAATAAATATTGCACTGGAGATAAAATCGATGTTGCTGCATAAACTGTAAAAATGGTGCTAGTAATACCAAACGGTAGCAAAAGCAGTCATAAAAAAATGTAGCTAAGTATGATACTGGTATAAAAATGTGTACATCGATATCACTGCTAAATCAAGATGTGGAGGGGTTAACATTAGTCCGTCGGCATGTAGATGTCCCACAAAGGGAACTATCACAACTCCCAGTGGATGGCTGTAGAATCCCAGGTTGATAGAGGGAAGTGTACCAGCCCTTGCGTGTGGCAGATAGTAAGGTCCCACCGGCATGCAGATATGAAGGCACAGTAAAGGAGCCCTTCAGATGGACACGGCAAGCCCTGCTGGTGTCCGTGATGTCACCGGATCTCCGACGGAACTCCATGAAGGCCCGGAAGCCGGCGGAGAGGTGAATACCAATCAAAAGAATTTTGATCGATCAAAAAAAAATGTGATCAAAGAGCTGCGATGGCTCAACGCGATTGGCACTGCGCTGACAAGCCATTCACCTCTGCAGCCAAGGGTTCGGATCCTGGTCTCGGCTGCATGTGAATTGAGTTTGGTGGTCTCAGCCCGGCTCCCGGTGGGTGTGCTATGCGAGGTAAGCCTGCGCTTAGTACGCCCACCCCCTCCCACAAAACCACCACACTTACACGCACTCGAAATTGGGTTAACATGCACGCACTTTGGCCATGCGGTCTCTAAAAAAAGAGAAGCAAAGGACTAACAGGGCTGGCTGAGCGGGCTAGATCCTCACTCCCTCATAGGGGTGTTCCTCTGCCCCGTCGGGCTTCAAAGCGGAGCAGGTAGGGCAGGCTGTGTGGGAGGACCCCCTCACACCCGCCATTGCCACCCGGGGCATGGAGAAAGATGGAAGATTGCCTCTGGGGGAGGTCTGCCTACTCCCAAACTCCTGCAGTCCAGCTTCTCTCTCGGGTACACGCACAAAATACATATACACATAGTAAAATAATGATAAAAATCATCAAAAGTCTTTATCAATAAAATACAGCAGCGCTAGTAATCAGGGCACAGTTCAAAGAGATAAATAAAAATGAAAGATAAATGAAAGTAAGAAAGTTCTCCAGAGCTCAGAGGGTGCACAAATATTCCGTGACAAAAAAGGGGTGCTCTTCAAGACAATTTCAACTGTCCATGATTAGTGAAATTGTCTTGAAGAGCACCCCTTTTTTGTCACGGAATATTTGTGCACCCTCTGAGCTCTGGAGAACTTTCTTACTTTCATTTATCTCTTTGAATGTGAATGAGTGATCGGATTTGAACTGTGCCCTGATCACTAGCGCTGCTGTATTTTATTGATAAAGACTTTTGATGATTTTTATCATTATTTTACTATGTGTATATGTTTTGTTTTATTTTGAGCAGCTTCTTTATTCATGTCCTAGATATAGGACATAGATAATTTTATTTGCACAACTGTAAATACCTATACCCCATTAGCGCCGAGAGTGTGAATTAGGCCTATTTTTCCCACATTTTGTTTTGTACACGCACAAAATACACTTAATAAAAAAAAGAAAAAAAAAATGTTGACTAATCGATTAATTAAAAGTTAATTTCCACAGCCCATATATATATATATTATATATATATATATATATATATATATATATATATTATAAATTGAAACCCCCCTTAGAACAGCCCCCTTAATAAATGTTCTGCTGTAGATGTTTTCCCTCTAGCCTGGCTTAAAGCTCCTTTTCACTTTGGACTCCTCCATGGAATTTCAGGAAATTACTACTCTTCCTGGTGTTCCCCTAAGGCAGGGATGGTCAACATGTGGTTCTCAAAGCACTCTGATGTGGCCCTCGACTACAAACAGGGAAGCGCATGCCCAGGGGTTTGCAACTCACAATGGCAACCCCTGCCCCATGCTCCAGCCAGAGGGACCTAGGCAGTCTTCCTGTCGCATTTTTGTCTTACATTTGGACTGGAGGGACAGTGGGAGCGGTATATACAGAAACTGATCCTCTTCATTTTCCTGCCTGCTTCTCTTCCTCACCTTCTGCCGGCATTCAGCGGCTGTAAGAGGAAAATGCTATTCAAAATAAAAAATGTGATGTTCTGAACCATTTAATTTTATTTCAGCCCGCGGCCACTTGCCGAATCACTTAAGTGGCCCTCTCTCTTCAAAAGGTTGAGTACCCCTGCAGTAAAGGAATGGTTTAATATAATAAAAAAGTGATCTTGTAATAAATTATCACAAACACTGATATAATATAAATGTGCAAAATAGGTATACTAAATCAAGTCCAAAAACCTCTAGTCCACATTACAGGTAAAACCTTGGTTTGAGAGTAATTTTTTTGCAAGACTAGCAACTTTTATTTTTTTTGTATACATTTTGGCTTGATATGAAAGCGATATCTTGATATACAAGTAGCATCATGTCACAACAGACTATAAAAGAGAAGAGAGGCTACACTTGGGTGTCTCTTCTTTTTTATACTCTGTAGAACCTGCTAGATTTTGCTTCTAATCCCCATGTGGAGGTTTCCATTTGTGAATCAACATTTTATGGTTGCACATAAGGGTCACATTCCTATAATCTTTTTTATATGGACTATAAACTGAAAGACCATTGAATAAATGGTTGTGGAACAAATCATTTAAGTTTTCATAATTTCTTATTGGGAATTTTGCTTTGATAAGCACTTTGGATTACATGCATGTTTATGGACATGAATTATGCTCACAATCCAAGGTGTAGTTCTTCATGCTAGAGGTGTCTCTAATATGAATTTATTTTGTGCCTTCACACAACTGTTATGTGCTCTCAGAACCTTAACCCACTGAATATTCAGCCTCAAAATGTAAAGGAATATGCACCCTTCAAATGTATCACTCTGGGATCTTCTTACTGGTATATTCATGCCTTCCTGAAACCCATAGGGTAACCAAGCATCCGGACTCCAAAACACCACCTCTAGTATGAAGAACTATGTGGATTAGATGTTTTTGGACTTGTGCTACCTACCGGAGCATGATGGGACTGCGACGTCACAAGACAGGCCTATATAACTCGCTGCGAGCCGCGCGCCCGGCATAACAGCGGAAGGAAGCGTCGCGTCAACATCTGGAGAAGAAGAAGAGACGTCACAGAGGAGGGGACTCGCCGCCGCTAGTAATTGAGCTAACACACAAAGTTTAGCGGCGGCGAGTCCTGAAGAAGAAGAAGACCAGATCGGAGAGCGGAGAACCCCCGGGAGGAGATGCCGGATAGAAGACCCCCGGAAAGTACTGTGGGATGGAAGACCCTCAGCCGCCTAAGAAGACGATC